>CAKNYM010053094.1:69763-105292 GCA_932195095.1 Andricus curvator
ATTGAACGTGTTACGTGCTCCTGCATCACGGAATCAAACTTCGCAATCAAATGCACTAGTCCTAAAAATTTTCCATTATCAGGTGTATATAGTTTATCCGAGGTTCCTCGAAATGCCATATTATTTTCCGCCATATACAGAGTAATGTTCATTAATCTGGGCAAAACATTTTGCCATTGCAAACTTTCTTTTTCGGTAATTTTTTTTTCTTCTTTATTTATGGTTTCTCCTTTTTCTATTTTCATTTCAGTCTCTAACCACTTTTCATAACATTTCATATGAGAAGTGCTATTTTCATGAGATCTCAACGTGTGAGATAAGTGTTGCCACTTATTGTATCCGTTACAGACTAAATTGGCATTTGATTTAGGATCGAAAATTCGGTAGCAAAAACAAAAATCGCTATCTTTAGATACTGAGTAAACTGACCAACGGCGCCAAATAAGTTCACCATTTGCCAGTTTCCTATGACAATAAACGCTTGAGAGTTGTCGACCTTTCTCATCTTCCGGCTACTTATCGATATTTATTCGTTTTGGGCCAATCTTCAATAAATACTTTATAGTTTTAGAGCTTCAAATATTTCATTGTCATTTATCTCTTGAACTTGCACTGATTCATCAAGGGGTTTTATTGCTATCTGGCTAGTTGGCATACTTACTTCCACAGTTGAGGTTGAGCATAATTCTGTTTTTTCAGTATTTCTAGAGTCATCGACTTTTTCTTTTTTGTACAAGGTACTGTTTCAAATTCATAGATTTTTTTTGTTTGTTCGAATTTCTGCTCTTCTTCTGCTTTTCGTTTTCTGTTTTGGTAGCCAGATGTTTTTTTTTTGAATTTTCAGTTTTACCCGACATTTTAATAGTCTGGAAAAAATTAAAATAAATATTTTTTTCTTGAATGTACAGCTTAGTATGGACGGACTGACAGAAAAACGAATAGACATACGAACGGACAGAAACATAGCAGACCATCACTATAAAAATTTGTTCTGGGAAACCAAATAATATACCTACTGGAAATACCAAAATGTATTTAATTTTTACATATAAGCGGTAAGCCACATTACACCAAGGAAAACTAGTAATGGGCGCTGCTCGGCTTATTCTCGGTAAAACCTAACCTGTAATTTCCTTTAAACAAAATCGTCTTTAAACTTCTCGTTTTTATTTTTCATAGTAACAAGTAAAAGAAAGAGGTGTCGAACCGTCTTTTAAAGATTTTTTCTAAATTTTGCAATTTTCAGATAGTTCCTAATACTTTGTTTTTATGTTATTATAATTAATGTTTTCTTGATTTATTTTTCTTCCAAAGGAAAAATAATTGTACACACAAATTTATGTGATTCTGAAAATTGTAACATTTTAATTTAGACATCAATTTTATCGCAAACACTTATTTGATTTAAAGAAAAAAACAGTTTTTTAGTTTGCGAAAATAACCTATAAGATACAAAGAAATAATGTTAGTGTTCAAGATTTAAATTTACTAAAACTTTATTTACAATAATAAATTGAACACGTATTGAACTATTATTTCCAAAAAATTATTTATTAAATCTCTGGTTTTTTCAATGCATTTCGCCCATTTGTACGTTGTTTTACTAACTTTTACCTTCATGACTGGTCATGATTTGGTAATGACCGTAAAAGACCGAGCAGCGCCTACCAATATAAGGACAACACATATTTAAACACGTATTTGGTCTTCTAAAATTCTTACATATATGTCTTTTTGGAACTTACATAGATTGCTGAAATGATTGAAGACAAAAACAGGTTTTTAGATTTTAGGTTAGGCTAAATAAGACCGTAACCTACATTTGTTTAGCGCTTTACTCCTCGTTATACTCTGTAGAATAGGAAATTATATTTTATATTATTCATAAAGAAGATAAAAGAAAAAACAAATATCTATACACATAAAATATATAAAATACATACATATATGGAATGAAAACTTGTTACAGATCGTACTGCCTCTGGAGTAAATGTAAATGGAGACCACGATTGACCACGGTCTGACTACATTATGTGGTTAGATAATGACTTATACTCGTAATTGGCACGCTCTATCATGCGCAGCGCACGCTTTTTTGAACATAGCGTTTTAATTATGTGGCCCTGTCCCTAAAGTTTGAAAGTTCTCTCTACTATGTGATTCTAATAAGATAAATATAGAAATAGAAGTATTATAAAACTATAAAGAATCGTGTTAAAAATCGAGGCGCCTTAGGCGCCCCTAATTCTTTGGCGCCCCTGTGCGGCGTACAATCTCGCCCCCCCCCCCACCCCTAAGACCGACCCTCGTTGTTGTGTTCTGTTAAATTATGGATGATAATATGGCTTTCAATCGCCATTTTGTTCTGAGTTTTCTCATCTGGTTGCAGGCGTTCCTATGCAGGTGGGGTCTTGTTATGAAAGGACTATATTTTATGTGAAGGGCGGCCATAATGAAATGGTGACGTTATCGCATAAAGTTAAATGTACAGTTTTTCTTTATATAGAATTGTAGATTCTTTTTCGATGGAAATAGCCTCATAGATTACCAGGATTCAGGAGTCCAATTACCAAGGTGACGGAGCATTATCTCATGATGATGTTATGTTCTGGTACCATATTATTGCCTTTTTGTGTCTGGCGAAGTATGTTGACTGAAAATTTTTTGGATATTTATTTCATGTCCTCCCTCCTTAAAATTTTTTGTCATTTTTGATGAAAACGTAGAAGGTTTGTCTTCTTCATTTTTCTGTTGTCCATCAAAACAAAAGTGGGACATGTGCAGTGTAGAATACTCGTAACTTGAAAACCTGCCCAAGTGATTACATTTTCTGTTTTCTTGAGAGTTTTGATACTAACCGAATATACGAAGCAGGAAAATTGGAAAAATTCATCAATCTTGCTTCATCATTTACATCATTGGAACATCTGAGAGTCTGAATAACAGGAACTTCCTTTTTTTCTGTATAAATTGTTTGATATTTTAGTTATGAGATACCTTCATTCAGAATGAAAAACTTACTTTTGTTTAACACTTTTTATTTCTGCACATGTGTGCAATTGTGTATACAAGAAACTACTAATAGGAAAATGATAATGTAAAGGCTAAAATGACAGTTTCAATTCTATAAAGTCAAAATCTGTTCTTATTTAATTATTTTCTGAAGAAGAAGTCTGATTTGACTTGCGGATTTTTTAAAAGGCTTAGCTAGTGTACTTGACATTACCAATTTGAGTTCAAATTCAGTGTGTATTTTCATGCTGAACTTCAGAATTCCCTCAATTAATTTTTATTCCACATACAAAATAAAAGGAAGCAAATAAATTCATTTACTTGAATCATTTACCTTAGTATCAGGAAACTAATTCCCCACAGTAGTGGTCCTTATTTGAACTAGACACATGTTTTTTATCAATTTAAGGAAACGAGATCTTTGACTGTATTACCTGAAGCAAAATAAATATATCATACGTTCGCGGAAATGATTTATTCGACTGAAAAGTTCAAGATTTGTTGCAATCTGATTTAAAACATTCACTTGATTCAATGAGCTCGATCCTTTGGATTAATGAGTATGCCATTAAAATATTTAGTTTGTCAAATCTTTTTTAATAGAAGAAACAACTATGTGGTTCAAAATATCACTAAGTTAGGTGAAATATACTTTTTTATACAGAGAATTGATGCATTTGTACTAATGAAGCATTTCCCTGGATGAAAAAAATATTGTGTTCATATAATTATCCATTTCTTTAGTTAACGGAAATTTTTCATTTAATTAGTAGAATTAATTAATTCATAACAAATAAATATTCACGTCAAAGAAATAACCATATTGGTAAATCAAATATTCATTCATTTACATGGAAGAATTATTTCTTTGCTCTGGGCCATTTATGATTAAATATAGCTTTTTGAGTTCAGTTTCCCATGTTGCGGTCTAAATCTCTCCTTTGGCAGCCCTTTGGGAACTTTGATATTGTTTCAGCTGTACAAAAGAAATATATAATAATAGGATTGAAAGGATATAGATGCGTAGTCCTATTCTCAAATTCTCCTCTCGCTTCTTGTCGAAACGTACTCGCCTGACATTCATCGTGTATTCCACTAGCAACGGAGGCAACTTATCAGTGATGGGTATGTGTGTGTGGTCAGACATTTTTACTTTAGTTTCGGCAATAGTGTTTTCTGGAGGGTATAGCTTTAAGATTTTAATAGATTTGTATGGAGTTGAAAATACTGATAACAATTTACAGTCTGATGAACTCTTGAGCATTTTTGATTGAGGTAAAAAAGTCACCTTTTTTAGTTTTCTGAACCTAGACTCGCCCACCCCTTCATAATCGTTATACCCTCGAGGGCAATCCTCGAGTCTTTGTCAATAAAAAATAGGTTTTAAAGGGTTCCAATCCGTGACTATATGATTATGTTAAAATTGACTCTCAACTTTTTCTTGTCGGAGGTATTCTCGGTCTAGAATTTCATCTGTAATCAGGGAAAAATCTGGCGAGACCACGTGAAAAACTACATAAGGATCTCTTAGGTTCAGTTTTAACTGTACCTCAAGTAGAAAATATATTTTATGTTACTTTCGTTATGTCTATAGATTCAGCTCTGGTTATTAGTAACTCTTCGTTTGAGAAGCTTAGTTTTATTATATTAATATTAGTTGCCGCGTCGACTAAAAATGAAGCTTTTGTTTAATTTTAATTGAATGATGAAAATTCTACGGCTGAAGATTTTGAATATGTTGTTGGAAATGTTCATTCAACATCCCTTAAATATTCAAGTAAGGAAATTGAAATTTCCTAACAAATTCAAATCACGGAAGATTATTGAATTGTACACTTAGGGTCGGCGATCAAATAAAAAAACGTGGAAAACATATTCTATTAGGAATCTCGTTGACCTTCGCAAGGTCCAGTAATTAAAGTTCAAACCATCAACAACTGTAATTTAGTGATTGTCCGGGACTGCTAATTCGGATATTGCAAAATAAAGTACAAATTTTATTTTTAAGATTACATTTATATTTATTTCTTATTTGAAATTAATCTTAATTCGCAGCTACCCTGGAGAATGTATTATTGTAATAAATGTACATTATTGCAATTCAAAATGTGCATTGATATTGAAAAAGACGTATTTTATTTTCTTGTTTTTATAATTTGAAAAAGTACGCCTCCTATCAAAAATGTTAAAAGCAAACTTGCAGATCTAATTGAGGCAAAAATTTGTGTTGATTTACACTTCATTGTATCTCTCGATAATTTTATTTTCGATAAGAACCATAAAAACTGCGCGTTCTATCAAAAAATGATTTGAAGCCAATTTGTAGATATAATTGAAGCAATCAATTTTGTTAAAGGACATTTTATTGGACTATGTGTCGTTTTTTGAAAATTGTATTTTTTAATCTTCTTTTTTACAACTAAAACAACAACTGTGCGCCTTATCAAAAAATGATTGATAACAAATTTCTAGATCTTCCTTGGGTGAAAATTTTGTTTGTTTTCATTTTTTTTCATAGCTTTTGTCGTTTTTCCAGAAAATTTGATTTTTTCAAATGTTTTTTTACGATTACAACAAAAATTACGCGACTAATCAAAAAATTGTTCTTAACAAATCTGTAGATCTTTTTGGGGTGAAGAATTTTTGTCGATGATAACTTTTGCACGACTAAAACGAAAGATATAATTCTCATCAAAAAATTGTTAAAGAAAATTTGTTCATCCTTTGTGATAAATAATTTTTTTTCTCGACATTTGTTTGATTTCTCGTATAGTTTTGCTGAAAAATGGAATGTCTCGTTTTAAGAATCATTTTCTATACCATAAATAAAACTAGAACTGTTGCCCAAATAACGGCTACGTAACAAACTCGTCCTTTCTTTTCAGGCCTTAAAAAAGTTCAATAAAGGTAAATCCAATCGAATGATTCTTTTGAAATATTGTGTAAACATACAACGACAAGAACGACGTCAATTACAATGGCGACAAGCAAACACAGAAGTAAAATCCATTTTTATCGATCAGTTATTTCGAAAACGTCGAGATTTGGTGAAATTCCCTAAAGTCAATGTTCACATAAAACTGATATCTTCTCATTGAGATAGAATGTAATAAACAGGGAAAACATAATCTATCAGAGAAAGTCTTTGATATGTTTCAAGGGTTGTTTCAACATCCCTTAAGAATTCAAGCGAGGAGATCGACGTAATTATGGGAAGTATATTTTACCCAGAAAAATCGTTGTCTTTATTTTAAGGATTCATTTAACATCCCTTAAAAATTCAAGCAAGGAAATCGAAATTTCCTAACAACCCTAAATCATGGGAAGTTTTTTGATTGCACAATTGCGCTCGGCAGTTACATAAAAATAAATGTGTTAAACAACATTTAACAAGAAAGCTAGTTAAATTCATGCTAAGGGCTGTTATAACATCCCATATACGTTCAAACCAGGAAATCGACATTTTCTATCAACTAAAATAACAGAAGATTTTGTATCATAATGTTGGTATAGCAAATCAATTCAATTCAAACTTACGAAAGATAAACTAGCACGAAAGTGTTTGAGGGATGTTTCGATTATACTATTGGTGTCGGAAATCATTTTAAAATGAGGGTAAGAAATATCCCCTAGCAGAAAAAGTCGTTGAATTTGTTAAAGGGTTAATTTAACATCCCTTAAGGATCGAAAGAAAGTAATCGACATTTCCTAAGAACCAAAATCACAGGACGTTTTTTTATACATTTGGGTTCGGGAATTACTTTACAATAGATGTGAAAAACATATCCTAGTAGGTAAACTCGCTGAATTTATTTTAAGCGTTGCTCTAACAATCCTTAAAGATTTCAATGAGGAAATTTACATTTTCTGACAATCTAATTATCGAATTTCTCACTTTATCGAAAAGTGTTAGATTTGTCTACTTCAAACAAGTTTAGTACAGCATGTGCGTCGAAAGAAAACCTATGTGTATTTACGTAAAAGCCAGACAGATTACACGTCATTGTGAAGCACAATTGTGCGACTTATTTTGAAACACTGTTTGTTATATCATGAAAATTACGATTTATTGTCAGAAAAAATGGTTGTAAATTTTTCAATGAAGCTCCTTGAGCCAAAAAATAGCTCAAAATATTAACTTATTTTAAATGGCTAATAAACCGGCAGTTTTTTTAGATTAAAATTTTCTCCTACAACATCACATTTCGATACATCATCAGATAGATGGCCCTATTGAAATATGCACTTGAATTTTTTCAAGAGGTTGTATTTGCAATTCTCAATAGGAAAAACACAAAACCCTCTGATTTGTCACAACTTACATGTATGAGATTTTTTATTAACATATCAGCACAGAAAATCACTTTGGTATATCATCAAAAACTACCTACTTAACCGAATATGTTCAAACATATTTTGGGGTGTTATATTCAACCCTTAACAGACACAAAGAGTGATTTTATTCAAGCAGATTTTCATCATTGTTGCATAATAATAAGATATTGTGACTTTTGAAAAATAAGTATGATTTTTATTGCAAAAAATGTAATGCCTTACGTTGAATTTATAATCATTTCTAGTCATCCATTTATATAGATAGCGGCACTAAAATAAGGAAAATTGAATCATTAATGATTAGTTTTAGATGCTCAAACTTTCTGAGGGTTACTGAAAAACAAATTTTAAATCGAGACAAATGGTGCCTGCTAATTTGCAAAGTTTCGTGATTTCAACTGCGTACAATCAAATGAATAGATTACTATTAATATATTGATCTACATTTGACCTAAATTTTGTCGGAAATGAGATTATTGGATAGAAAATTCTAAATAATACAAATACACATCCTCACCAAGGGAATTTTTTAAAATTCGTTCTTTCGATTATGCCAAAAAAACTTCTATATATGCAGCCCTAAATAATTTCATATACTTTCACGGTTAGGCTTCATACAATTATTGATAAGTGATTTCCGACCCTAATAGTATAATCAAAAAATCTCCCGTGATTTTCGTTTTTAGAAAATTTCGATTTCCTCCGTTGAATTTTTAAGGTATTCTCAAGTAATAATTGAAATGATTTTAAAAAAATTTTCCTGCTGGAGTATGTTTCCTAAGTTCAATGTGAATTGACTTCTGACCTCAATATTATAACCAAAAAATCTCCCATCATTTTGGTTGCCAGGAAACGTAGATTTCCTAGCCTAAATATTTAAAGGATATTGAAACAACCCTTGAAATAAATTTCAACAATTTTTCTGGTAAGGGATGTTTCCTGCAATTATTTTAAAGTGAGATTTCATCCCAATAGTTTTATCAGAAGAGTTTAATCAGAAGAGTAGCTTTAGAAAGCATCCGATGATCCCAGAAGTGCGTTGGAGCACAACAAATTCATTGAATGAAATTATATTCAAATTAAATACATTTGGTAAAAAATCAATTTTCTAATCATTCAAAATGATGTACATCTTCAAATTAAAAAATTTTGTTACATTTTGTTACATTTAAGACAATATATATAAAAAATAACATTACGACTCAGAATTGAATTAATTTAATTGAATGGAATTAAATTAAAAATGTTTTATGATAATATGGTGGCATATGATGGAAAATTTTTCCCAGTGTCGCTCGTTTTCAGTTGACACGTATAGATAGTCAATAAAGTTTTTCTATTTTGTAACTATAAAAATACGTTTCACACAAAACTTTATTGTCTGAACTCCATTTCACGACCTAAGAGTAGATAATATTTTTGTCAATAGTGTGATCATTATTCAAGACCAAGATAAATGTTAATTTCTAACAATTTTCTGGAGTTGAAAACTTTTAGAATCTTGTTTGATATATATAAGATAATGACAATTCTTTTCCTGCGAAAAGTAGATTTCACGTTTATCTAACCAGTCTTACAAGTTTTTTTTAAAACTTAAAATTCAAAAATTTGTTATGCCTGCATTCAGTGCTAGGAATAAATGAGTAAAATAACAAAAATCTTATAATTTAAACAATTTCTAAGAGATATTGAAATGCCTTTCAGTGGCGAACCTTGGAAATGAATATATTGAATAAAATTGTATTCAAATTCATTGAATGGGGCTGAAAATAAAACTTAAAATTATTTATCAAAATTTTCTTTTTAGATTTAGGTAGGTTTTTATATTTTGTATTATTTAAGGGAAACTATATAAAAAAGCATTAGGCACGATTTAGATTTTTTCCAATATCGTTTGATTCGTAATTAGTAAATAGTAAATCAAGGTTGTCTATTTTATACCAATAAAAAATGCTTTACGTCACGCTTCATTGTTTCATCTCAAAACATTCCAAATGAGTTCCATAAAGTTAGAAAAATAATGTAGACGATTTTAAAGGAAAATTGTTCAATATGGCAAGATTTAGAATATTTTGAAAGGTTTCAAAACTTGTCAACAAGAAATCTGGAAGATTTTAAGGCAATTTTGCAGAAGATAATAAATAAATGTATGAAGAATACAAATAATTGTAAAAGCTATTTAGAAGGTTGCGAAGTTTTAAGAAGATTGATAAATTATTAAAAAATTGATAATATTTAAACTTTAAAACAAAACATAGTTTTGGAAGATTTAGCAAGAAAATTTGGAATCCTTCGAAAATTTTTGAAAGGTTTTAAGAGAATAAAAAAATTTCCTTAGAATTTAAAGTTTGAAAATTCATCCCTTTTAGTAGAATTGCAATCTTCTTTTTGGTCAAAGACTCAACTGTTTTGTTGAATATTCGTCTTTTCGGCTTAACAATTTCACAATTGAGTTTAAATCTTCTTGATTAAAAATAAAATATTTTTTAGTTCAAAAAATATTAAACATGACATTTATTGTTAGGAATTCCTCTTTTTTAGACAAAAAGGTAACTACGTGATTGAAGCATGAAGTACTTTTTTTTAAATTTGCTTTTTTGATTGAAGATTCATAATTTTACTTCAAAATTCGACTCTCTGGTTAAAAATGTAACTATTATGTTCAAAATTCGTTTTTTTTAAAGAGAAAATCAATTTCATTGGTTGAAAACTGATTTTCTCGATTGAAAATTATTCTCCTTCATTGAAGGATTTAACAATTTTGTGAAAATAAAATATTGATTTATTCAAAAAACGATTACACGATGAGAAATTATCGCACGCGATCTATCTCGTATTTTGTATCTTCGTAAAAATTTCCATTCCACGGGTAAACATTTTTTACGATTACTCAGCAATTACGCAATATTTATTCGTGTTCTTGGACCAGATTTGAAGAGTATGATATGCTTTTGATTTCATAAATTTCAAAATGTTTTATGGACAATTTAATAGATTTGGCGAGGAGTTAAACGCAGGATTTCAAAAAGATGATTTTGCTGGAAAACCTTCGGACTTTGAGGCTACATATTTTTGAAATCTTCCAATAAAATAATTTCAACATAGACTGACTCAACTCCAGCTAAACTTTCAAACGGTTGCTCTTTTTACAATAGATTGTCTTTCAAATGGAATTATTATCTACAAGTACACTTATATCGCAGTTTTGTACAAATAAAATTCTTCTTTTTTGCAGCCACTTCTTTTGATTTCAAGAATAATATTCTAACATAATGGATCGCCATTCAAAAAGATAATTATCATTGATTTTCAAAATTCTTGTAAACTTACAGTATAAACTTTTTTTGCTTATGAGGTTCTTTTTCGCGGCGAAATCACTTTTCGGCGAGAAAAAGAACCTCATAAGCTAAAAAAGGCCAAAGCAGTGATTTTATTCATAAGAATTGACAAATACAATGATAATTATTATCATGTTGTCAAATATATATTTTTTCGGTAATAATATTATTCTTGAGATAAAAAGAAGTGACTTTGCAGAAAAGGAAAATCTTGTGTGTTCAAAAATGTGAATATTTTATAATCATTGTTGATATAAAACACAAGTATTGTTGAAGGTAATTTCTTGGGTCAAGTTATTATTCTTCGGAGGAAAAGAAATGATTCACAGGAAAAATTTCCTTTGCAATCTAAAATGTACAATGTATTTATTTATTTACAAAATATTACCTTCAAGGTGAGTCGAAAATTTTAGAGAAAATGTAAAAAGAAATTGGAGAAAACTATATTACGACGTTAAATAGGATTTTGAATTTGATTTTAATCTAATTTAAAATTCTTAAATTTCAACTATATTATTGTACTAATATTATTACTAGTGCTAGACGTGCAAATCCTGGATATTATTGAATATAATTTTTTCTCTTTCCTTTGCAGGCTAAAATATATTATTTGTTTATTTGTAAGTATAATTTTTTCTGGGCGCCTATACTTGCCTTAGGGCCGCCCAACAAGGGAGGGGGCTAACAATAAATGCCAGTGCGCCACTGTATTAACTTGTACATCTTTTGTTGAGAATTCATGTTTTTTAATTTAAAAACCTACATGATTATAACTTGAACAACTTTGTTGAAGATTCACTTTTTTGGTTGAAGATTTATCCTTTTAAATCAAAATTTACCTATTTGGTTAAAAATTTAACTTTTTTGTTGAAAATTTGTCTTTTTCGAGAGAAAATTAACGTTTAACGTTTTTGAAAATATTGATTTGAAACGAAAATCTCACGTGTCTATATAATGAACAAAATTTTAAATCCATTGACTCATAATTGAATGTGCGTCTACGTAGGTTTAATGAAGTATATAAAAGAAAACTTGATCATTTTGAGATTTATTTATTATATCTGAAAATTCAATGCGCAACATCAAAAAAATTATTAGGTTATTTTTTAGGAAAAGTTATAAAGATTATTTATATACGATGTCTTCAATTTATATTTACATAAAAACCGTAGCTATGAGAGAAAAAAAAATCGAGCAACGAGAAATTATCGTCTTGTCGTCCATGACTAGTTGAAAATTTATATTTTTCATGGATTTAACTGATTATGATTTAAAATAAAAAAATTCTATGGTTTGAAATATTAACTATTACATACTCTTCGCTTGAAAATGAAATTATTTTGTTGAAAAGTCGTCTTTTTGGACAGAAAATTAATCTAATTGGATGGACATTCATTTTTTGTGTTTCAAATTAATCTGTTTTGGTTGAGGACTCAATTATTTTGTTGAAAATACGTTTCTTTTGGTGAAAATGATACCTTTTTTGGTTATCTATTCAACTATTTTCTTGAAAATTAATCTTAGTTGGCTGAGGGTTTAACTAGTTTACAGAAAATTCGTCTTTTTTGGATAAGTGCAACTGTTTTTGATTGAAAATAAAAATAATTTTGGTTGATATATCAATTATGCATCAAATTTTCTCTTAAAAAATCATACTTTTTGGTAGAAAATCAATTTTTTTTTTGAAATTTTGACTAGACATCCTAGATCTTACAAAATATTTCTTATGGTCTCAAGAATCTGAGAAAAACGACATTTATATAACCTTAAAAACAAATAAACTTAAAAAATAAATGGGTTTTCGAAATTTTTATTTTGTATTAGAAATCATTTTCCCTCTTTATTCGAAAAACTGCACGAGCTAAATAAATCGAATTGAATGGGATTTAAATTAATATAGTATAAGATAATATAGCGGCATATTATAAAAAAAATTGTTCCAATGTCGCTTGTTTTAAAGTGGCACGTGTAGTTCTGGTGTACTCTCAACTTTTCAAGGATAACAAATACAGCTTTCACGTTCCATAGCAATACAATACGTTTTACCAAACACCTTATTGTTTTAAACTCATTACGTCATCAATAATGTGATAATGGAAAGTATATATACAGGCAAAACTTACGCCAAATCTTATCCGTTACAACTCAAGAACTTTTTTCAAAATCAGTTAAATCAGTTCGCGGTCCCCAGAAAAATGAAAATATTTATTTGCACTCTGGTCATCCTTTTTATGACATTTCTTGATCGTGTTCGTAAGTAGAATATAAATACAAATGCCAAATCAATCATACATTGAAATATCTTGAATCCAGATATCGGTTATATTCAAAAAATCTTATTTCGCGAGGAAAAATTTTTGGAACATACGTTAGCATGAGATTCAGTTTATCAATACACGTAAAGATTGAATGTGAATTTTTTGACACATATGTTGGGCATAATGATCTAATAAAGATCTGCTAACAAATAATTATAGCTTGAATTTAAATTTTTCCCAACGTATGTTACAAAAAAATTAAAATAAATAATTTAATTTAATTGTTGATATTTTTACTTCAGAAATCGCGATATTTTCCGACATTTTTTTTGTCGGAAAGTAAGTGTGAGGAACCAGCGGGGGTGCATTTTTTATGCTGCCGGTCAGAAGAGGTGTCAGTGTCTGGGCAAGAGTTCAGAAGCTTGGGTCAAAGAAAGGCACCAGCGGTCGGTAGCAAAAAAAAGGCACCCCCGCTGCTTGTTGACACTTGCTTCCCAACAAAAAAAATGTCTAAAAATATCGCAATTTCCACCAAAAATAAAATAATCACATTTTTCCGGGAGATTGTAAATAATTACAGACCCTATCCGTTACAGTTTGGAGTTTGAATCGCTTCAATATCTTCATTAGAACTGCAGATAGTATGGTTGTACATTTTTGTAATTTTAAGCAACAATTTTTATTATTTCTCAAATTTGTCAACTGCAATTTGTTGACAAATGTTTTCCTCATATTCATAAATTTTTTCAAATTTTTCCCATTGCCTCTTGTATAAGAAATAATGCTCTAAGCTTGACTCTTCTTAAATGTGCCCGAAATTCCGTACTTTTTTTCACATTTTTCAGTCTACGAAGCACAAAATTTCTTTTACATTAAAGTATTCAAGCTCATTCACGTGGCACACTTTTAGCTTTCAAATGACTATTTACTTATTACTCTAGCATTTTTTTGGCTGAGTTGTTAAGCTTCAAAGGCAGATACCTATAATTTTTGCGTCGATAGTAGTTCATATCCTCGTCCCATAGTAATATTCAGCATCCACAAAAGGAACCTTCAGCATATTTAAAATATCCCATCTAGACTACCTTTTGAATAAAAAAGTCAAAAAATTTCAAATTGAAAACTGTTAGTCAACTCGTCTTCCCAATGCTCAAGTATACATCTTTATCTCCACAGAAATAATCAACAAGCCTCAAAAACACTCCCCTAGCATATTCCAGAAAAATTTAAAATAAAAAATCTAAATTAGTCAATCTGGAAGTCAGAAACATTTAATATTGTGTACTAGGGCGTATCGAAAAAAAGTTGTTTGCGCGAAGTTCTAATAGCAATGAAAACTTTCTTTTGGGAGTCAAAAACACCCCCCTAAAGTTTCATAAAAAAAATCCTTCTGTCTCCGCATCGTAGATATAGCTAAAAATCACAAAAAACTAAGCAATTCTTAAAATTTGAACAGCGAAAATTTTTTTTTTTAGATTCAAATTATCAATAAAAATATTTCAAAGCAAGTCGATTTATACCTGTATAGTGATAATTCCATTAAAATATTTTTTACCCTCCCTAATTGACTTTGAAGTTTCAAAAAATCGAAAAAAATCGACTTTTTCTCTATTTTCTTAGATTCATGGTAAATTTCTCGACTATTTGACCATATAATGTGTGATATACGTTGATCAGAATGTATTTGCAATATGTTGCAACAATAATATATACACTCGAAAACATTTTTACCTTATTTAGAGACCGACAATTAATTTTGTTGTGAAATAAAGAGCAATATATCCTTTTTAGATATTTTCTTGTAATCCAAAATCAATAAAAATGATTTTAATATCGACATTCTGCATATATCATTGGTGTCACATATTGAAAATACATTCTTTTTAACGTATATAAAAAAATTTCATGGTCAAATAATCGAAAAAATTGCCGTAACTCTAAGAAAATAGCGAAAAAGTCGATTTTTTTCGATATTTTGAAATTTCAAGGTCACTTAGGTAGGGTAAAAGATATTTGAATCATTTTTTGCTATGTATGTACAAATTCACTTGCTTCGAACTATTTTTTCTGATAATTTATATACCGACAATTAATTTTATTGTCAAAATTTCTTATATATTATTGTTACACCATATTGAAAATACATTCTCATTAACGTATATCACACATTATATGGTCCAATAGTCGGCAAATTTACCATGAATCTAAGAAAATAGCGAAAAAGTCGACTTTTCTCGATTTTTTGAAACTTCAAAGTCAATTAGGGAGAGTAAAAAATATTTTAATGGAATCATCGCTATACAGGTATAAATCGACTTGCTTTGAACTACTTTTATTGATAATTTGAATCTAAAAAAAAAATGTTTGCTGCTCAAATTTGTAGAAGTGCTTCGTTTTTTGTGATTTTTAGCTATATCTACGATGCAGAGACAGAAGGAATTTTGTTTTTTATGAAACTTTAGGGGAGTGTTTTTGACTTCCAAAACAAAGTTTTCATTGCTATTAGAACTTCGCGCAAACAACTTTTTTTCCGATACGCCCTATTGTGTACTTTCAAATTGGTGTAAAGGGTGGGTCGCAAAAAATGGTTTTAGAATGTGCAAACAATACCCTGCTTAAAGTAGTGCATTTTGACCCTCATGAAGTGCAACTACATGTGGAAACTATCGTTTCAAATCTAGGTAACGCGCATGAGTTAAATGGAATAAAAAAATCATCATCTGTAGAGATTTCAGATTTTTTCAAATCCAGTTTTTTTACATTTGGGGGGGGGGCTTCTAGAGTTTTTTCAATTTCTGCTAGATTTTAGGATAATATTAGGTACAAGAAAATTATGATTTAATATACGTCTGTAATTAACTTTTATTTTTGGCGCCCATGAAGAAATAAAAATACATTTTTTGGCGCTTGAAGGTTTTTTTGGGATCAAAATAAAGTAAAAAAAATATGTCCGCTACGCGGGCACATTCTCATACTTTAATGCGTACATTTCAACTGCATTTTTTCAAATATCATAAATATTGTAACGTAAATCGATTTCTGTGATTTACACCCCTGCGGAACTACAATCATAAATTGGAACTGAAAATATTTTTTTATTTGTTTTCAAAGAAGGTTCTCAAAGCACCTGCGGTTTTGACGATTACATTCTCATTGCGACATTCGCATTTTGCACTCGATAATTAGGTTATAGAGTCAGTTCTCTTTAAAAAAATAATACGATTTAGACCAAATTGAAAATAATATAAGAAGTGGGTATGTTTTTCAATATAATTTTAATAAAAAAACAATTTTTTTTTAAATTTACTAAATAGGGACATTAAGCCGTAGGCTTTGATTGTGTTCGTTCAAACTTCAGTTCTAAGACAAGTCTACTATGGTTAATTAATCTCGAACATTTTAACTCATGGATCTCTTAAAAATAAAAATTGCATATTTTTTAACATGATCTAACTTTTTGAATTTCGGTCTGATTGAAAAATTTCATGGGAATAGTTTCAAAATATATTTTATATCTAGTTGAAATTTAGATCGATATTTGTTAAAATTGAAGAATTTTAAATGAGATGAAAATCAAATTCAAAATCCTATTTAACGTCCAATACTCAAGTTAATGTATAGAGTTCCTGAAAATAAAACAAGAATCCAACATTCAAATTTCGACAACCACCACAAAATGCTCCTATTGCAATTCCTAAGAACAAAAAAAATGTGTTTCTTTGGACAACAATAAAAAAGAGGAAAGAAAAATGAGAAGGCAACCAACCAAATCCCCTTCCTTCTCTTTTTATTTATTTTTTGTCTTTTTTATTTTTATTATTATAAAATCACAATATGAAAGCATTTATAATATTTACCTTCTCATTTTTCTTTGCTCTTTTTTATTTTTGTCCAAAAAAACAATTTGTTTTTGTTCTTAGGAATTACAATAGGAGCATTTTGTGGTGTTTGTCAAAATTTCATCATTGGATTCTTGTTTTATTTTCAGGAAATCTATACGATATTTGTTAATCTATAAAAAAAAAAAATTTCCATTTTTTGGGAATTTTCAAAATGTTCAAAATCATATAAATTTTAATTTTTGTCGAAATCAAAAATAGCATGAAGATAATTTGCGAATCTTTTTGTCGTGTGCCAGAAACTTTGACAGAAATTTCTAAGACTCATGAAAAAATTTTGTTTTGAATTTTGAAAAAAAACATACTTTTTGTATTTTGATCTAATCGAAACATTAAACTGGAATATTTCCAAAAGATATTTGATATTTTTAGTACAAATTACAAATTAAATTTCTTAATCTATCAGAAAAATAACTTTTTCTATTTTTGAAAATTTTAAAAAGTATATAAATTTCCTAATTTTTATCGAATTGAAAAATTGCATGAGGATAATTTGTAAGTCTCTTATCTATTTGTAAGAAACGTTGACAAAAATTTCTGAAACTTGGAAACAATTTTTTTTTAATTTTTGAAAAAGTTCTAAATTTTTTAATTTTGGTTAAAAATATCTGGTTAACAAACCTAACTTTCATTTTGGGACTCCTAAAAAGTTTATCAAAGGCTGAGTCGATTGGACAAATCCTTTAAAAGTTGGCTTGGCTACAACTTTCAGGTAACCATACATACATACAGACAGGCATACAGTCATACATACACAGTCACCAACAAAATTTTATGATTTTTGGACTCTGTGAGGGCCGAAGCGTAAAGATCCGTTAAAAATTAGAGACCGAAAATTTGGACGATTACATTACACTATCATGAATGAGAATGTGCAAAAAATTGAAGACATCTGCGTGATCAAAACTGGCGTAAAATTGGATCAAATTTGTAGTGATACCAGTTATGATCTCCCCTATATTTTCCTTTTTTTTGAGCTTATTTTGATTCCAAGCAAGCTGTCAAGTGCCAAACAAATTTCTTAAAAATGTTTTCATGGGAGCAGCAAATAAAATTTCACTACAGAAGATATTACAACATACTTGTATGCCGTGCAGAATAGTATTCTAAATTCTGTTAAAATTAAAAAATTTGAAAAAAATTGAAATTTGTTTTTTCTCTGCCCATTTTTCTGGCGCGCGTTACCTAGATTCCAATCTATTGAATTCACATTCAGTACAATAATTAAAATTTCTTAATTACAGATTGTCTAATTTTGGTTTAGAAATTTGATGATTTCATTAGTTTAAAACAGAAAATACAGGGATCGTTACATTTTCTAGGGGTAGTTTTGAGGGGTCTTCGAATGTTTTAGCAGCAATGGTGATATTAATTAGAGTCTTGGGTGACTAGGGTGACTATTTTCAATTTGGAATTTTTTTGACTGTTATAGTTCAAGGCAGCTAAGATAGGGTATTAAATGTCCTAGCGGTAGTTCCTGAGGCATGTTGAATATTTCATCGGCGATAGCTATATTAACTAGAGCCTTGGCTAGATTTTTGCAGTGATTATTTTCAATTTAAAATTTTTTTAGCTGTTTCAGTTGAAGGCCTCTGAGACGGGATTTCTTAAATATACCAGGGGTTGTTTCTTAGGGTTGTTAAATATTCCTGAGGAAATGAGGATATGAAATAGAGTTTTGGGAAGATGTTGGTGTGATTATTTTTAATTAGTATGTTTTATGGCTGTTTTAATTGCAGGCAGCTCAGATGGGGTTGGCTAAATATGCTAAGGGTGTTTTTTTTGGGTTTTTGTAATTATTGTTTGTTTTGAAATTGTGTGGCCTTGTTTTGTGAAGCCCAAAGAAATCAATAACTTCTGACTTACATTTGGTTTCTTTAATATCTATATTTATAATTAGGGGTAGGTGTTAGTGTTATGGGTCGTTGTCAGACAAATAATTTTGTTATTTTTAGTGAGCTTAAAAGATAACACAGACCCATGATACACGTTTTCTTATTCTTATTCCTTAAGAGTTTCATTTAGGTTAGGTTTTTGTATCAGGGGTTGTTTTTTTAAATTAGTTTTTTTTTTTCAGTTTTGAAAAGCCTGAAGAATGTTCAAAATTCTGATGTGGTTGACTTTTTAAAAAAAGTTTGGTCTTCAAACTCTTTGATTATTCAAAGTAATTTTGTGTACAAGGATATATAAACAAATATACTGATAAATTGGCAATTTTGAGAAATTGATTATTCACCTGAAAGAAAAAGAGCCTCGGTGGATTTGAGGCGTGTTTGTTTTTTAATTAATTAATAAAAACCCCTATATTATTCCTTACAGAATCAGTAATTATTATACCAGTGATACCTGCAAGTGAAACAGATCTAAGCCGATTTCACGAAGGTCAAATAGTGAAGGTTCAAGGACATAAAGAATATGATATAGTGGAAAATAGGAAGACTCGGAAATTAGACGTCATTGAGGAGAAAATTGTGCAGTGGTATAACAAAGAATACCCCAGAAAATCAGGTCCAAATTCTGTAACCTTCAGATAATTTTTATTTCGCACATGTATAAAAATGCTACTTTACTATGCCTCTAGAGCGAGAAGAAAGTTTCCGTTACTAACACAGTGCGGCGAAACGAGATACTGGGTTTCAAAAAGCCTTTTGCCTTCAAAATCAAGCAATTTCTTTAAACATTAAACGATTTATTTTAAAATTTAACTATTAACAATTTGCGCGAAAATTCAACTACTTGGTTGAAAATTAACTTATTGTTGAAACTTTATAGGTTTTGTTAAAATTCAATTATTTGGTTAAGAATTGAACCATTTAGTTGAAAATTTAACTATTCTGTCCAACATTAACATTTTTGTTAATGAATTATATTTTGTGGTTGAAAATTCAACTGTTTTGTAGATAATTCGCTTTTTTGGCTTTAAAATTCAACACATTTGTTGAAAATTCGTTTTCTTTTTTGGCTGAAGATCAATCCTTTTACGTGAAAATTTAGCTATTCCATTTTTGCTTGAAAATGTGTCCTTTTTAAGTTGAAAATTTAACTATTTGGTAGAAAATACATAGTTTTTGTTAAAAATTCGTCTTTTTGGGTCGACAGTAATTAATCTACTTTCTTGAAACTTCATTTTTTTGTGATTGAACTATTTTCGTTAAAATTAGTTTTTCTGCTGTATTCAACTGGTTAGAAATTCCTTTTCTTTTCTTGAAAATTCATCTATTTGGTTGAGGATTCAACTATCTAGTTGGAAATTAGGCTTTTTTGGTTGAACTCCGCTGGGTAAAAATTCGTTTTTTTTTAAGAAAAATAATTTTTCATAACACAGGTATCTCTTCTGCCCCTGTAAACGGGGATAGAAGTAGCATTTTTGAGACTGACGTGACGTCAGAGGGAGAGAAGTTATCACTTCTCTCCCTAGGTAGATAAATAACCCATTATTGATTGAAGTTAATTAAAATGTTAATGATGATGAATGTTTATGATAAAGAAACTGAAACTTACCATATATGACCGATAAATTTCCATAAACAGGTAGACAGCCATTTTGTAAATATATCCACTTCTTTGTGTGCTATTTTCTAACTTTTTACTATCTATTACAGCATATTTTAATGTATTTGTCATGTGAAGTTTCCATATGATAATACGAAAATTATGTTTTATTTTTGTTAACTATTGAGCACCACTCCGATCAGTTCAGAGAAAATATATGTTAATCTACAGGATCTATAGATTTCTTTGTGAAAACATTTTTTTCGCAGGTCAAAAACATCACCTTAAGAAAAATTCTCAAAGAATTCAAAATTTTTTTTACTTGTTATTTTGGCCACGAAATTCTCTTGAACTTTTTGGTAAATTGTCTTATCAGTCTCCAAAACATATATTTTGTTCATAAAAATCGGTCATGCGGTTTTCGAGAAAAACCACTTTCTTGATTTCCCTTCCCGCCACCATAACTTCCAAAAAAATACAATTTTAAGGTTGAAATTCTTCGTAGTTTTTTATACCTCAGGATAAAAATTTAACATAAACTTCAGCCTGATACGAGCGGGGGCCGTTTTTCCATGCTAACCAAAAATTGCCTAAATTTCTCAATTTCCGAAATTACCAAAAATTTCGGAAATAATCAGGAATTTCACATAATTACCAAAAATGTCAAGAATTAACCAAATTTGCAAATTTAGCAGAAGGCTTCAAAATTTCAATGATTACCGAAATTAGAGTTCAGCTGTCTTGTGAAAAATATTGTACGTAAAGTTAATCTGCTTAGGTTAGAAATTGAATTGCAATTTAATTGAATTTGAAAAAAAATGTAATTGCAACTGTCTTTTGGAAAATCAAATTATTTTGTTGAAAATTCAACTACATATTTTATTAAAGTAATTATTAAAATTTCTTCTCTTCGATTGAAGATTCATTTTTCTATGGTAGGAAAGTTATCTTTCTTGATTAAAAATTCTAATTGTTGGTTCAAGAATTCAAATATTTAGTTGAAAAAGCAACGGTTTTTGGTTGAATTTTAATTTTTTGTTTATTTGCAAATTGGACTATTCGGTTGAAAATACATCTTTGTAAATTGAAAATTAAAATACGTGTTTAAATGTTCTACTATTTCATCAAAATTCAAATTATTTCGTTGAAAATTCAACTATTTTGTTAAAGTCCCCCTTCCCTCTTAACCTATCGCATATCAAATAATAAATTTATCTACCTCTGATAGATATTTTTTAGTTTGACACTGAAGAACTTGATATGTGGATGGAAAATTTGTGAAAACAACTTGTCACCTAATTTAACAGAGAATATAGATTACATAAAATAATTCTTACAGTATTTATAAGTTTTTTGATCAGGGACAAAATTTCCAAGACTAAAAAAAAAACTTCATTTCCTGGTCAATTATGAGTAGACTCACAATCTAGTACAATTTATTAGTTCCGGGTTAAGGAATGTGTATTAGGATGGTCCAAATTTATACCTGTAAAAATTCGACTTTCGATTTTTGGTGATAACCCCCCCCCCCCCATTTTGTCTGTTTTCCGGAAAAAGAAATTCCGTAATTTTTTTTTTTCAACGTTAACCCGTGCCCCCGGGCTTTTGAAGTTAACATGGGGTTCTAAATGGGAAAAGCTCGATTTAAAAAAAAATGGAAAAAAGAAGTACTTTTTATACATTTTTTGTCAATTAAAGTATTGTCACCTCTTGAGGAGTATTCAAGGAATAATTTCCACCTAATAGCTTTTAATTTTGACACACCTGAACCCCTTTAATTGTGCCCGGAAAATGCCCCAAAAAATGCAAAATAGCAGTTTTCTATCAAATTCATGCTAAAGACGGTATTTTTTAAAAAAATTTCAACGTGAATTATTTTTAATCGATAATTGACGAGTTTTAAAGTATATTTTAAATAATTTTAAATTGTTATTATCTTTCGGAATAAATCGTTCAAAGTTGATGAATGTCAAGAGTAGTAGTTCTTGTTTAACTTATTTGGTAATTATTTAAACAATTTTCATTTGTTTAAACAATTTTTTCTCCCTAAAATCGTAAAAAGTTATTATTTTCTGAAAATAGAGACACAATTAAAGAATGTTGAAAGAAATACATTTTTGAAGGATGTTTAGTAATTATTTAAACAATATTGATTTGTTTAAACAATTGTTTCCTTCTGTAAAGCGTGAAAAATTATTACTTTCTGGAATTAATGACACAATTAAAGGAATTTAAGAGTAATATACTTTAGGAAATATCTACATGCAAATTGTTTTCATTTCACAGATTCCAACTATCTACGGGGGTGATTTTAAGACAAAAAACTATATATACTTTAGGAAATATCTACATGTAAATTACTTTCAGTTCACAGATTCCAATTATCTACGGGGGTGATTTTAAGAAGATAAAAAACACTGTACTTTACATAGAGCAGTTGATTTTAATTTTTTAAACAAATTATTATTGCTTAAACAATGTAGGGTATACGTTCTGAGATATGGAAATACTGTATATTAAGTGACATAGTGTGAGAGATTCGAAGAATCTAGACTTTTCTCCACCTTTCCTATGAACAGGTGCAAATAAAGGATTAATAGTTGTTCAAATAAATGGGGGGGGGGGTTATCACCAAAAATCGAAAGTCGAATTTTTGGTCCACCCTAATGTGTATCTATAAAATAATTATTAACTATATTTTTCTTACAGAAACACTTTGTATACCGCAAATCAAACCTAAAGTGGGGTATAAGCTTTTGCGTAAATCTTTTGTTGGTCCTGATCGAAGTTTACGTCATAAACTTGTTGCGACGGCCGACGGTGAAGGGATCTTTCGTGCATTTAGCGGTAATTTAAAAACTAAAATACCTTTCAAAATTTATACTGGAGAACTCTCCCTAAAACGTCTCACAATTTATTAGACACAGTCTAGTAGTTCTAAATGAATGATTTTTAAAATCTTCAACTTACTTAGTTATTATATTTTTCTTACGCAATCAGATCGCACGCCAAAGGTTCCTATGGATACTGATATAATGCTAAACACCAATTACCGTGCTGTTGGATTGTACATGACGCTCAAGTGGCGCCCTTATGAAATGGTTCCATTCCTTCATAATAAGTAATAAGGTTCACTTCCTCGTTCAGCTGGTAAGATACAAACTGAAATACAAACTAAACAAAATACTCTCTAAATCTGAATTAGTAGAAAACTACTAATTGGTAGTAGTTTTTTACTAATTCAAATAGTGCCGATTCGTTTACTGGAAATAAGTAAGAATCTACTAATTCAATGTGTAAGAATAACTGACTGATTGAATTACTAACTATATCTACTAAAGAAATTGGTAATGCTATTACTAAATGAATGGGTAAATGTATTGCTGGTTACTATTTCAAAGGGTAGTTTCAATTAAATTTAAAAACTGTTTTTTCAACGATGAGATTTTTATTGAAATATATTAATAAATTATTAAAGTCGGATTTTGTATTACATACTTTTAATTAGTATATCATGATTAATTATTATTACAGTATAGCTGAATAAAGAAATCATACCTGAAAAAACATTCCCTGACAATTTCAAGTTCTATCCAGATATCTCAGGTTTTTTTCAGGTATAATTTTTTCTAGTACGGAGCCATTCAAATATTTCTCTTTTTTTTTAATCGACTCGGAATTAGTCGACACTTTCGCGAGTTTATTATAAATTTTTTTTCAGTTTCTGGGAATTTAATTAATATTTTTTATTTATAAATATTTAACAAATTATATCACAAGATATTCTTAAATATATTGGCACCATTAAATAATTAAATAATCAAATAATACTAAAAACATAATTAATCGTTTCTTGAATTTGTCTCTAAAGTCTATGAAATGAATTTTCCAGAAAAAATTTTTTTTGAACTAAAATGATGAATCTTTTACTGAAATAGATGAATTTTGAACAAAAAAGATCAATTTTTAACAAAAGAGTAACTTTTAACCAAGTAGTTTCTATCTTCAATCGAAAAGATAAAATTTCAACTAAAATGAAGAATACTTAACTGGAATACTTGAATTTTCCACCAAAAAGATAAAGTTTCAAACAATAAGATTAATTTGAAACATAAAGACTAGTTTTCTACAAAAAATACGTCTCTTGAAGAAAATAGAAGAAATCTCAACTAAAAAAGACAAACTTTCAACCAAATAGTTGAATTTTCAGTTTAAAAAATTAATTTTCCAGAAAAAAACAAACAAATTTTCTGCCAAAGTGATGAATTTTCAACTAAAAATGATAATTTTTCAACCTTAAATTGAATGGTTAAATTTAAAATTTTGTATTTTGTTAAACTAAAGAGATGAAATTTTATCTAAAATTTTGGAATATTCGACTGGAATAATTACATTTTCAGTTTGAAAAAAAATTAATTTTCTGTTAAAGTAGAAACGGATTTTCAACAAAATAGCTCACTTTTCAACCAAAGAGATAAATGTTTTATTAAAATGATGAATCTTGAACAAGAAAATTAATTTTTAACAAAAGAGTTTAGCTTTTAACTCAGTGATTAAATTTATATTCCAAAAAAGATGAATTCTGAACGAAAAATGTAGTAGTTGATATTTTAAAAAAATTTAATTTCTAATCAGAAACAATTGAATTCAACAAAAAAAACTACTTTTGAACATGAGTTGAATTTTCAACTTAAAAAGATTTTTCAGTCAAGGGAGAGAAAAAATTGCAAACAAGCTTTGAATTTTCAAGCAAGAAGATGAATATTTGAAGTTTGAACTAAAAACGATCAATTTTCAAACAAAAATATAATAGTTAAATTTCCATTTTAAAACATTCAATAAACTAAATTAAAATTTTCGCGCTCCAAAGTACGTAAATACTTTTATTTTAACTTATCCGCAGTTTAACAATAAGGTGGTTCAAAAAAGGCTTTTTTGTAGAAAAAAAATTCTAATGTATGTTGAGTGAGTTTTCTGCAAGTTAGAGATAACAAGATAAAACCTTTTTCAAACTGTTAGTTAATTACGATATGGTACGTCGACTTTCATGTAACATAGTTCATAGCAACATTTTGACCGCATTGAAAAAGTAGAGGGTGTATTGAGAAAACATTAACCTTTCTTAATTCAAACTCAAAAACCAGCAGGATGTATTAAACAAATTATTAAATTATGTTTCCTTATCAATTCATTGCTGCTCATTGAATTAGTAAGTTCGTACTACTAAGCAGATTAGTAGAATACGCTTACTAATTCATTTAGTAACATAAATCTTACCATTTCATTTAGTAGAAAGTGATAAAATTACTAATTAAACAGTCAGATACCATACCATTAAGCCATTTCCCTTTCAGGGTAGGCGTGACACTACCCGATTCGGGTAGTGTTTCTAGGTGGATAGTTTTCTTTTAGTTATAAATAACTACAAGTGTGGGCTCACCACACCCACGATGTGCCAACAGCACTCAGTATTCTTGAATGGTCACCCATCCAAGTACTAACCGCGTCCAACGCTGCTTAACTTCAGTGATCTGACGACAACTGGGTTTTTCAGCGTGGTATGGCCGTAATAGAAAGTGATAAAATTACTAATTGAACAGTCAGATACAATGCTACTAATTGAATTAGTAAAATTTCTACTAATTCGGATTTAGAGAGTATATTATAGAATTGTGACTGAAGTTTACAGTATTTTTTTCAAATTAAGGGTCCCTTTGGGGCTCTACAAATTGTTCTTTATCTCAGGTTAAGAAAATAAAATTTCTCGTACATAAAGCCACGCATTAATATTTACCTTTTTTGAAATCATTTAGATATAATTTTTTCAAACCGGTATAAATTTGTCTCTCAAGTATCAAAGCAACCTTACAATTAGGTAATTAATAATTTTAATGCAAAAAAATGTTTGTTTCTAAATTTTTTTAAAATACTTTTAGCGATAACAGTCAGACAGAATTTTAGAAGGGTCATCTACTAATTACGTAAGAAGTTTTGGAGGAGGGTAAAATCTTAGTTTTTTTATTAGGGTGTGTGGAGGGGTTGAAGATCTTACGTAAGAAAAATTTGTATTACAAGAAAAAAGTAAATCCAAATATATTACAAATTGGGGGTATTGCATTTTTAATAAAATAGGTGAATTTTCAACCAAATAGTTCATTTTTAAACAAAAGAATTAACTTTGAACCAAAAATTGAATAATTATATATTTAGTTAAAACAATTAATTTTCAACCAAGAAAAAAAGGAATTTGCAACAATATTGTTTGATATTTCTACCTTAATGTGTTTGAATGTTCAATCAAAAGCAGTTGAGTTTTCAACCCGAAGAAATAAAGTTTGAACCAAATATGTTAATTTTTAACCAAAAAACAGAATTTTTCGTCCAAAAATAAAAATTTTCAACGAAATACATGAATTTTCAAGCAAATTAATGAATTTTGCAAAGAAATAGTTGAACTTTAACTAAGTAAAATAAGGCTTCCGTTTCCAGTACCGAATGGTAAAGTACGCGTGGTTTTTTGTGCTATCTTTTTTGGTTTGAGCGACGAGTTTGCAGTTGCGATTGAAGCGAAAGGTGGTAAGGGAGGTCAGTGAAGTGAAGGGGTTGTGTGGAAGTGTGGGGAGGCTGTTTTGTAGGGTTAAAAGGGTTAGGAGGAAAGTTAAAAGTGATAATTTGGAGGTTAGTTGTCGAGGACGGAAAAGTGAGAGAGAAGATAGGGGACAGCAGATCGATAAAACAGGCCAGCATGTTTGTCACGAGGAGTCCAGTGGGCCCCGGTAGAGGGCAGCAGCAGGTTGAAAACAACCCCGGTACTGATGATCTCACTGTGACCGGCAAAACAGGGAGGGATAAGGGTGATGCCGGGGATAGCGATGATGGCGAGTATGCTACGCCAGGGTACTTCAGGTGGGGAGAGAAGGAAGGGGAACTAGCTGACAGGAAGACTCGAGGTAGGCCGTCAAATCGGGAACTCCTTAATAGATCCAGAGCTAGCAGTTTAGGATCGAGACAACTTTTTGATAAATGGAGACAGGGGGGAGGGTTTGCGGATAAAAGCGATGAGGGGGAGAAGACGGAAGACAGTAAAAGATCAAGGGAAGAAGAAGAGGGGTATGAGCAGGGAGATGAAAAGTCGCGGAAAAAGATAAAAAAGAAGTCTCCAACGGAGAGGAATAAAGCAATAAGGAAAGTCGATCTAGAGAGCCTGGAAAATCTAATTAAGGGTTTTAGAGAGGAAACGAACCGAAGTCTGAATGGCATGCAGAAGCGAGGGGAGGAGGTTTGGGAAGAAATGAGGAAAGTTAGAGAGAAGTGGGAAGAATGGGATCTGGTGTGGCGGCAAGAAAAAGATAAAGTTTGGAAGCAGTTGGAGGATATTGAGAAAAATCAAAGGATAAGTGAGAAAGAGAGAAAATCGGATATGGAGAAATTGGCAGAAAGAGTGAGAAAGCTAGAGTGTAAGACTGAGGATATAAAGAAAGGGAATGAAGTAGAAGAGAAGACAAAACGGAGTAGCAATATAGTGATTAGAGGAATGAAAGTGGATAGTGAATCAGGAAGAGAAGAAGTGGAAAAGTTGATGGGTGAAATTGGGGCAAAAGTGCACGTGGAAGAGGTAAATGGAGTCGGAAGGAAGATGGAAGGTAAATCGCGCATGTTTATAGTGAAAGTGAGAAATGAGGAAGAAAAAGTTGATATCTTGAGAAAGAAGAAAGCTCTAAAGGGAAGGGAAGAAAGGATAGAGGAGGATTTGACATGGAATGAAAGAAGAAGAAAGTGGATGATGAAACAGAAAGCATGGAGTGAAAGAGTGAAAGGGAACACGGTATGGATAGGGAAAGACAGAATGTGGATAAATGGGAATGTGTGGATATGGGATGATGAGGAAGATAAATTGAGTGAAGTGTGTAGGGAAGGCCCATGGCGACGAGGGCAAAAAGTGGAGACTAAGGATATAAGGGAGGAGGTAATGGGAGCAGTAGAGTGTGAAAGGAAAGAAGTAGGAGAAAACGGAGCGACGGGGTTTCCACAAAAGTAGGGAGGGGATATAAGGACGAAAAAAGGGAGAAAGGAAGGAAGAAAGAAGTGAGAGTAGCGTTTTGGAACGTATCAGGACTAATGAATAAAGATGAAGGATTCTGGGAAGAGTTGAAGAAATGGGATGTAGTGATGTTGAGTGAAACCTGGGTAGATGAGAAGGAGTGGAAGAGAGTGAAGAGGAAGTTACCCAAGGGATATATTTGGCAGATGCAAGGGGCAAAGAAAGATAAGGTGAAGGGAAGAAAGAAAGGGGGTATGGTGTCAGGAGTGAGGAAGGAATTGGTGGGAGAAAAGAGAATAGAAATGGGATTTGAGGAAACTGATGGAGTTATAACGAGAATGGTGAAGATAGGAAAAAGAAAAGTGAGGATAGTTTGCGTTTATAGGAGAAGGGGAGAAGAAGAAGGTTGGAGTGTGATTAGGAAATGGGTGGCGAAAAAGGATGACGAATTAGTGTTGATAGGAGGTGATCTGAATGCGTGGACGGGGGAACAGGGAGGGGAAATATGGGATGAAGAGTGTGAGACTTTCAGGAGAAAATCGAAACACAAACAGGTGGACCAGGAGGGTAAGGCTATGTTGGAAATCCTGGGAGAAACAGGGTGGTTTATTTGTAATGGGAACTCGGAAGGGGATGAGGAAGGCGAGATTACGTTTGCAGGGAAAGGGGAAACAGTGATTGACTACATTCTGGCCGAGGAAAGGATAAGGAGGCTGTTAAAAAGAATGGAAGTAGGGAACGAAATAGGGTCAGAACACTTCCCGGTCATTGCAACGTTGAAATGCGGGAATTGGAGAAGAGAGGGAAGGAAGAAGGAGGGAGCGACACGGAAAAAAGCAAAGATGGGTAAATGGGGAGTTGATAAGCTGAGAGAATATACGGAAAGAATGGAAGAAGAGAATTATTTGAGTGAAGATGGGGGAGGTGTGGATGAGATGTTGTGTAAGATGAGGGGAAGGGTAGAAAAGATAGTGGAAGAAATTAGGCCAAGTGAGGAAGAAAGAAGGGAGAAGAGAGGATGGTGGGATGCGGAATGTGTAGAGAGTAAAGAGCGCATAAAGCTATCATTAAAGAATTGGAGAAAAGGAGAGATAGACAAAAAGGAGTATAATAAAAGAAAAAGGGAACACGAGAAATTACTGGATGTCAAACGACAGGAGGAAAAGGTAAGGTACATGGAGGAGGTAGAAAAAGCAATAAAGGAAGGAAGAGAATGGGAGGTGATCAATAGAGAAAGAAGTGAATGGAAAGGAATCAATGAAGAGATAAGTATGGATGAATGGACGGCATATTTCAAGAAATTGCTAGGAGGGGTGGATAGCAAGGTGAGGGGGGATGGTAGAAAGATCAAGGAGGGAGGAATAGAAGGTGGGAATGAGTTGACCAGAGAGGAGGTGAATCAAGCAATTGAGAAGTTAAAAAGAAATAAGGCGACAGGAGAGGATGGGATGGAAAATGAAGCGTTGAAATTTGGCGGAAGAAGGGTTAGAGAAGAGATTTGGGAAGTATGTAATAGAGTATGGAGAGGCGAAGGATGGCCGAAGGAGTGGAGAACAGGTTTGGTAGTTCCTTTATTAAAGAAAGGAGGGGGGCAAAAAGTGGAAGATTATATAGGAATCACTCTCATGCCAGTAACGTATAAGATTTACGCGGAGGTGCTTAGGAAGAGATTAGAAGAATAGGTAGAGGAGAAAGAAAGTATTCCACACAATGAAACAGGATTCAGAAAGGGGATGGGGACAGTGGATAACATTTTCGTACTAAATTATTTAGTTAACAGGAACCTGGGACTGAAAAAAGGAAAACTAGTCGCACTTTTTGTAGATTTTAAGGCAGCTTTCGACTCGGTGAATAGAAAAGTTTTGTGGAAGGCAATGAAAGAAAGGGAGGTGGACGAATATCTGATTGAGAGGATAAAAGAGGTCTTTACGGAGACAAAGACAAGGGTGAGAATAGGGGAACAGAAAGGAGAGGAATTTTGGACAGGGAGGGGTCTTAGGCAGGGGTGCCCGCTAAGCCCGTTGTTGTTCAGCATCTTGTTAGCAGACCTAGAAAAGAAAATGGGAAGGAAAGGTAAAGGGGGTATTGTCCTAGGAAATAAGAGAATATACTCGTTAGCGTACGCGGACGATGTGGTGCTTCTGGCAGAGAATGAAAGTGGAATGAACTTGCTAATGAAAGGATTCGAAGAGTACGTGAGAGAGAAAGACCTGACAATTAATGTGACAAAGACAAAGATAGTATGTTTCAGGAAGAGAAAGAATGAAGTAAAGTATGGATGGAAGATAAATGGGGAAATGGTGGAAATGGTAGAGGAATTTTGTTATTTAGGATTCTGGTTCGAAGCGGGAGGTGGAAACGATCTGCAAGTGAAAAAAAGGATGGAAAGTGCGAGTAAGGTGATGGGTCAAGTGTGGGGGATTGGAAAAAGAAGATTCAAAGAGGACTGGAAGATGAGAGTATGGCTGTTTGACTCACTGGTATGGTCTGTGATGTGTTATGGAGTGGAGATTTGGGGATGGAAGGAGTACAAAAAAGTAGAAAACATGCAAGAGAGATTTCTGAGATGGGTTATGGGAGTGAGTTGGAACTGCCCAGGTTATATGTTGAGAGAAGAAACAGGAAGAGAGAAATTGGTGATAAGGCAGAGGAAAAGGGTATGGAATTTCGAAGAGAAACTTAAGAGTGGTAAGGGTAGCAAAGTTGCACAAGCATGCCTGCAGGAAATATTAGATAGAGAGAGGAGAGGAAACACGGGACATTCAAGATGGGAGGAGGAGAGATGGAAAGTGAGAAGAGAATGGAGAATGTGTGACGAGGGGAGGGAGTGGCAGGTAGTAGAGGGGGAAATGAGTAAGAAGCAGGAAGAGCAGAGGTGGGAAAAGATTATAGAGTCAAAATATAATAAATGGTATAGATTCATCAAGATGGAAGGGGTCCCAGAATATTTAGGGAAATTGAAAAAGGAGAGCAGGTGGTCCAGAATGATACGCTTCAGAATGGGAGAAGGTATGAATGAGTGTAAATATTGGATGAGTGAAGAAATGAAAATGTGTAGGGTATGTGGGTATGAAAGGGAATCTTGGGAGCACGTGTTGGAGAGATGTACAGGGGAAGAGGAAGGGGGAAAGAGCGTTGTAGATAAAGTTAGGTGGATACTGAGCGGTTGTGGACAAGGGGAAAAGTGGATGAAGAGCTTAGAAGAGAAAAGGGAAGAGAGAATGCATGGGGAAGGTGAAAACCAAAATTGAAATATGGATAAGGAAAATTAGTGTTGCGTGTCTTTGAAAAGCTTGAAGAATAATGGTAAGAGGAAACGGAAGCCCTGGAAGGTCTCGCGCACTTGTTAGATAATAGTTATTAGCTAGTAAGATAATAGTTAAGAACTTGTAAATAATAAGAAGGCGAAGCGAATATAGGTTAAGATAAGCATAAGGCATAGAGGATAAGAGAAATTGTAAAAGATGTAAAGGGAACGGAGCCCTCAAACCCGTAAAAGGGAGAGTAATAAAATACTACTACTACTAAGTAAAATAAATTTTTAACTTCAAATAAAATATTTAAAATTTCAGTTAAAAAATAAATTTTCAACCAAATGAAATAATTTTTACCAAAAAAATTCAGTCTTCAATCAAACAGATGAATCTTCGACCAAGAAGATGAAATTTCTATCGAAAAAGATGATAGTGGAATTTTAAACTGAGAAAGATAAATTTTCATAAAAAATTGAATAATTGAACTTTCCGTTAATGAAATAATAAATAATGAACGAATATAAACGAAACGAATTTTGAACAAAATATGAAAACTGAAAAACAAATAGTTACATTTTGAACGGAAGGAGATAAATTGTCAACGAAGCGTTGAACTAAAAATGTAATAGTTCATATTTCAAGAGTAAATGATTTTAATCTTGAACCTAAACAGTTGAATTCAATCAAGAAAGTCGAATTTTCAACCAAGAAAGATTTGACAGTCAATAAAGGACAAAAATTTAATCGAAAATGTTCAATTTGCATGCTAAAAAGATGAATTTTCATCGAAAAAGTTGTATAGTTAACAAAAAAGGTAGTTTTCAAACAAAATAGTTAAATTATCGGATCAAAAAGACAAATTTTGCAATAAAACAGATGAATGTCCCACCAAAAAGCATGATTTTCTAACAAAATTGTTGAGTTTTCAAGAAAATATTGAAATTTTCAACCAAACAATAAAATTTTTGACCACAAGATGTATTTTCAACCAAAAATTAAATAAAGAATAAACAAAATTATGAAATTATGCGTTTGCAAGACTTATTTATTATTAACAGATTTTCATTTGTGAATTTAATTTCATGAAGGTCCCACGTTTATTTAATTAATAGAATTTATATGTATATATGTATTTCCATAATTTATAAAATGTTATTATAGTTTTTTGTGGGGGGGGGGGGATTCAGAAAAAATCTTATTGTATCTTACATGGGGGAGGGGAGGATGACAATTTCAGAAAAACGCCTTACATATTTGGCGGGTGACCCCTAAACTTAAATATCAATTCATCGAACATTACCTGACTCTTTCAAGTTTTTCTTGACATTTCCTGACTTTCCCTAACCACTCTTAAATTCCCTGATTTTCCAAAATTTCCTGACCTGTACCAGCCCTGTTCTGTTACATACTTTTTAATGGTCAAAATAATAAATCTTTACATTTTTTCTTACAGAATCGATGCGGTGGTTTAGTTATTAAAAGTTCTAGTGAACTTTTACAAAAATTAGTGGACAGATTTGGTTTGGAAATAGTTTGTAAAATAGTTCTTAAAATAGTTTGTAAAAGATTTGGCTCCTCCCCGGGGGTTTTTGCCACAAATGTGTTTTTCCGGTCGGGTTGCACTGAAGCACAATCGTATGGAGGTGCAGGCAAATGCTGGGAGCTTGTAAAAATAAAGCTGATAAATAAATAGTATTTCTTGTATTCTCAAGTTGACTCATTTAACAACCCTTCCCTTTGTCTGACTTCGAATGTATTCGATCGGGAGGAACAAATTAACTTTAACTCATCATATATCAGCCAATTTTCCGTTTTTTAAAAATAAAATTTACAGAATATAATCTTGGTGATGTTGTACGACTTGTAGAGAAAGTAATATACAAATGAGAATTAAATAAAAAATGAATGTTATGAATTTTTACAACCAAGAGGAATTGACTTTCAACTAATAATAGTTAATTTTCTGATTGTTTTCCATTATGTGAGTTCGCATTTGAGCGAAAATGAAAGAAAAAAGGGAAACAGAGGCAAATAGGGGAAAGAGTGTGAAATCTGAAATAGAAAAATAATTTTGAAACTTATTAGGTGACTATTGAACTGTACAATAGCAGGGCCATCTTTTGCAAAATTTCCAAACTGTGGTAAAATTTATCAGCAGGAAACGTACTAAGCGTTATTCCACTGTCCCTCCGACTCACATTCTACTCCTGTTACCAACCGTAGCAATTCTGGACGGATTTGAAAGTTTTTTGTTTAGAAATGATCAACATTAGAGATCTAAAAAAATCATTAAAACCGATTTTCGAATTATTATGCTTTCATATTTATTTAATGCAAAGTGTAGCGAAATGGGAAATTTTTCAAAACGGATATTTTTCTTAAAAAAAAATAATAAACTTGCTAAGTATCATATTCAATACAGACTTGTCATTTTTGCTTTATTTATCGAAACTACTATGAAAAAATTCGGAAATTTCAATTTCGAGCTAAACAACACGAAATATGGGGAAAAGTTTATGGTGGATTTAAAAATTCCTAAAATATTTCTCTGAACTATTTTTTGACAGAATTCGTCGTTTCAAATTTATTTATAGAAATTGATATGCTAAAATCGGAAAGTCCACTACTACGCCAAAAGACGTGAGATAAGTGAGAAGTCTAAAAGAAGACTTGTAGGAGTTTTTGTTTTATTCGTCAAATATGCTGTGAAAAATCTTATTTTTAGCATAACAACGTGAGATAGGGAAGAACGGCTGAACAAATGATTGTAGCTTCTTATAGTCAGGTAGTTCAAAGAATATACATTTAAAAATATATGTAGAAAGTCGAGCACGAAGCGCGGGTGTCATAATGAGAATTTGTACTTCAAAGACTATAGAGCTTTGAGCCATTTAATCTTTAAATATACTCCATTACATCGAAAATTCATAAAACGAAGATGCTTACAAAAACTGGGATCTAAAAAAGATGTTTTTTCCTAAAATTTCATTGAAGAATTTCGAGTGCAAAGAATGAATATCCGAGCGCAAAGCGCGAGGTAAGACATTATCGAGCAAAAAGCGCGAGATTAGATAAACACGTGCTATCGTTGAATTTATCATAAGTGTTCGATAGTGAAAAGCTAAAAATTGTTTCGTGACAATGTATACAATTATTCCGGGATGAGCATATAATATTAATTAAAAAGAAGCATAATAGAAATGGGAATCGTAACAAGTGAAAGAGTTGAATGAAAGCTGGTTGTGAAACTTGTCAATATACTTGTAAATAATTTTACAATAATTGAATGACGCCTGAAACAAAGATCTTGGATACTAATGGGCCCAAGTGGAGAACCATACATAACAATTTTGTGAGGCTCTTCACTTGGGGTGATCGCTAGAGAGATTGATCAGCAACCTGGGTCGGAGCAGTGTTGCGGAGTAAACGTGTCATTTAAATAAATAACACGAGAACTCCAGATCAATCTAAAATATATATACCTAACACTCATATACCTATCCACCTCATACCTATATTCCTACCTACCTTATACCTATATACCCATATGCACACTACTATTCTCCAACCGAGCAAGTCACGCCTACCCCGAAAGGGAAATGGCTTAATGGTATAATAATAATAATAATAATAATAATAGTAGGAAGCATCTCCTCGCAGGGAAACTCTTTGAATTCATTGAAAGGGTTCATTTAACATCCCTTTAATATTTAAGCAAGGAAATCAGTATTTCCTAAAAATTCAGAATCACAGAATATTTTTACATTCTCATTCTAATGAGAAGGTATTGGTTTTATGTAAAATTTGACATAGTCGGTTTTCATCAAATCTCCACGTTTTGAGACCCCCTGAGCTAGAAAAAACGATTTTTACGAAGGTGTCTGTCTGTCTGTAGTCTGT
>CAKNYM010053094.1:105692-143504 GCA_932195095.1 Andricus curvator
GTCTGTCTGTCTGTCTGTCTGTCTGTAGCCACGATAACTTTCGAAAAAATGATCAGATTTGATTGAGCTTTGGCACACTTTTTTATGGCCGAAAAATAGAGAACGAGTTCGTTAACCAGCTATTTTGGATGAAAATTCAAAAAGTGAGCACATTTTGAAAATTTTTGAGACCACTTTTTTTGAAGATTTAAAAATTCTATGTATGGTTATTAGTAGTACGCAAAATGACGAACAAAATATTCTAATGACTTTTCGTGATAAAACAAAAATTACTGGAGTTATAGCATTTTCAAAATTCCAAAAAACAAACGAAAATGTACATTTTAAGCCGAAAAACGCACGATATGAAAAAAAGTCAAGAGGAGAAAAACGTTGCATTTTGAACGTCCTAAAATATTTTCATAACAAATTTTTGAATTTTTTGAAAAATAAAAAATTCAAATTTTGATCGCACAAAAAAATAATCAAAAATTCCATTTTGCTGTGAAACTATGCAAGATACGAGAAAAGATCATTCTACCAAAATTGTGCACCCAAAAAAGATCTACAAATTTTTCATCATTCACTTTTTGATATGACGCGTAGTTTTTGTTTTATTCGTAAAAAACAGCATTGAAAATAGAAAAATCAAATGCACAGAACCGAGCGTGGAACGCAAGGTTCAAATGATTTTCAAATTAAATATCGAGCGCGAAGCGCGAGTGTCTGGATGAGAATGTGTTCCTTAAGGTCGATAGAACCTTGAGTAAATGAAGTTCCTTTTCAGTCTAAAATAAAAACAAATTTAACAATCACTTAATATGTAGAGGTTTTGATAATTTTATAATATTTGCAAACAAACTTTTTCTTTTCATCGCAGTCGAACACGAAGTTGAAAAATCTAGAGCAACCGAGCGTAAAGCGCGATGTAGATACGCCCGAGCGCGTAGCGCGAGGTGAATACATAATCGAGCGCGAAGCGCGAGATCCAAACATATCCTAGCAGGGAATGTCATTCAATTCATCCTAAGGGTTGTTTTAACATCCCTTAAGTATTCAAGGGAGAAAATGGATATTTAAAAAAAAATCACAACACTTGCCTCGGTCTTTGCAATTATCCCACATTTGTGCATACATCTTTCAAATTAATCGTCAAACCATCGACAACTATAATTTCGTGATAGTTCGGGACTCCTTAGTCGTATATTGCGAAATAAACTACTTTATTTTTATGATTACATTTATATTTCATTCTTATTTGGCATTGATCTTTATTCACAGCTACCCTTATATTATATATATATATCTTTATATATATTCACAGCTACCCAGTTCTCGTCAGATCACTGAAGTTAAGCAGCGTTGGACGCGGTTATTACTTGGATGGGTGACCATTCAAGAATACTCAGTGCTGTTGGCACATCGTGGGTGTGGTGAGCCCACACGTGTAGTTATTTATAACTACAAGAAAACTATCCACCTAGAAACACTACCCGAATCGGGTAGTGTCACGCCTACCCTGAAAGGGAAATGGCTTAATAGTATACATACATACAATAAATATACATTATTCCAATTACTAATGTGCATTTATATTGAAATTTTCATTGTTTTTTTTTTAATTATTAAAAAAAGTGCGCGTCCTATCAAAAAAGGTCGAGAGAAAATTTACCGATCTGATTTAGGCGAACAATTTTCTTAATGAACATTTATTGTATTTTGTGTCTTTTTCCAGAAAATAGAATTATTTATTATCAATGTTATTATTCACGATTAGAACAAGAACTACTTGTCCGATCAAAAAATGGTTAAAAGGCAATTTGTAGATGTAATATGATTAACCAATTTTGTTAACTAACATTGTATTGTATCTTGTGTCGTTTTTCTAAAAATTTAATGTTTTTATTTTTTATGCTATTTTTTACGATTAAAACAAAAAATTCGCTTCTGATCAAACAATGATTCCTAACAAATCTGTAAATATTTTTAGGCTCAACAACTTTTGTCGCTTTGTTTCTTCTCGTAGTTTCTGTCGTTTTTCCAAAAAAATAATATTTGTAATGTTATTTTTTACGATTGACACGAAAACTACCCGTCCTATCAAAAAATTGTTCAAAGCCAATCTGTAGGTATAATTGGGGCAAGCGATTTTTTATATAACATTTTATCGTATCTGGCGTCGTTTTTACAAAAATTTAGGTTTTTATTTTTCATGTTATTTTTTACAATTCACGCCAAAACTACGCGTTCTTTCAAAAAATTATTAATAATAAATTTGTAGATTTTCCCGAGTGAAAATTTATTTTGTATTTGTTTTTTTTTTCGTATCTTGTGTCAATTATCCGAAAAGGTGAATTTTTAAAATGATTTTTTACGATTAAAAGAAAAACTACGCATTTTATAACAAAATGATTAGGGTAAATGTACCAGTGGTCAGACAAACAGCGTTACTCTCGTATTCAAGTTGTTGTAGACACGTAATTTCTACATTTTTTCTAACAAATGTTCGCATTTTTGAACTGTGTGCGTACTGTCAAGGTTATTTTTGCCATTCATTTGTAAGTTAATGTGGATTTTGGAAGAAAAAGAAGGTTTTTCGGAAAATCTTAACAAAACACCAGTGGTCGGACAAGATTTTTAGTGGTCGGATAGCATGAGTCTAATAGTCGGACAGCATTTCGAGTTTTCGAAATTTTTTATTTAAAAATAATTGACCTGATAACATGTTACTTTAAAATACTAAAAGTAAAAATAATTTAGCAGGAATGCTTTGAATACTAAATCGAATTATTTTTACTAATTATTTTTATATTTATCGTTACCTAATTTTCACAGACTTGTTTAGGTTAGTTCTACTCTACGCGAATGTTTTAAATGAGACTTATAAATGAATGACGTGCTGAATTTATTAAAATCAATTTTTTCACTCAAAAGTCACTAAGTATTTCTGTGGAGAAGAATAATCTTGTAAAACCCTAATACTAATATTACTTTTTTGTCCCTATAGTAAAATTATTGTCCTTTTGTGGCTTACGGCCTTGTGGAGCTCACTGTCCTAGACCATTTATTCATTGTTTAGAAGAAAAAATAATTAAACTTATATATATATATATATATATATATATATTGTGACTTTTAGTAATGAAAATTTCTCATTTTATTTACTATACTTTTTACTTTACTTGATTAGGTCTGGTAAATATATGTATTTCTGACTAATTTCTTAATTTACATGTCACACATTAAAAAAATGTTTAATTTTAATACTCTTTACGTGCAATTGCAAGTTAAAAGGTCGAGGTGGTAAAGGAGCAACAGGACATCAAGAGGAACCCCAATTACTATCACCTGGTAAGCTGACCGGGTCGGGTGCATAATTTTAAATCGCTACTTTTTCATTTCAAAATGTATCGTTCCAACCCAACTGGAGGGGAGGCTATCCAATAAAGCGTTGGAGAACGGAATTTGACATCGCTTGGTATCCATCAACATCAGCAATCAACGGATCACGTTTTCAACAGAACTCAAATTGTTATCGGTCAGGTATTTAATAATCATGCATGGAGATTCCAAACGCGTATTCAAGAATTTTAACCAGGATTCTTGGGAGTAAAAAATGAATGAGATCGAAACTAAAGGTTGAAAATGATTGAATTTAGATTTATTTAAACATTTTTCAATTCACATTTGAAAAGAATAAACGCTAAATTGGGGATACATTAATTTAAGAAACAGGTTAAACAATAACCGCAAAGTCTGACTGGGAGCAACTGTCATCAATATAAATTACACTGGCTTTCAGTAGAACCGCGGTAAATCATACCTATGTCCACGTCTCACGACCGTGAGATGGGTAGCCACAGGATACGATAAAATCAAAACGACAGGCTAGCGAAACCCTCGTGTGTCTTTAGGACACATAGCCAGTCAAGGATGACAGCATTCTGCATCAATCTCACAAGTGCCTTAGCATGTTTTCAGTACGCGGCTATGGCTTTGAGGTTACGTAACAGTGATAGTTTTCCACCTGGGAGAGCACCGACTGCAAGGACAATTATTTTAACTGAATATTTTGGGTATAGTTACTGGAGCTCCCTTTCAAGGTTTTAATACCTCTCCTCATTTTCCTTTTCCTTGGCAATGATGTTATGGTCAGCCGGAGCCAATAATTCAATCACGAATATAGTTCGTTTCTCGAAGTCTCGGAGAACAATGACAGGCCTCGAGTGTGCAATGGAGACTGCTGTGCGAAAATCGTTGTTCCAGGAAATGTGGCACTTCTTTCGTCGTCCTCGATGAAAACGTAGAAGGTTTGTCCTCTTCACTTTGATGTTGTCCTCTTCATTTTGGTGTTGTCCTTTAGAAGAAGAGTGCGTTTTCTGTTCTCTTGGGAGTTTTGACCCTAACTGAATATACGCACCAGGAAAATCGGGCAAATTCATTAATCTTGCTTCATAACATATATATCATTGGAACATCTCATGTCAGAGTCTGAATAAAGTAACTTTCTTTGCTATATCAATTGGTTTGTATTTCAGTTATATGATGCCTTTATTCAGAATGCAAAACTTACTTTTATTTTACACTTTTTATTTCTATACACGTGTGCTATTGTGTTTACAAGAAACTACTCGTAGGAAATAACGTAAAGGCTAAAGTGATAGTTTCAATTCTATAAAATCAGAATCTCTTGTTATTCAATTATTTTCTGAAGAAGAAGTCTGATTTGACTTGCGGAAATTTCAAAATTCTCAGCTAGTGTACTTGTCCTTATCAATTTGAGTTGAAATTCATTCTGCGTTTCCCTGCTCAACTTCAGAATTCCTATAATCAATTTTCGTTCCTCATACAAAATAATAGGAACCAAGTAAATGCATTAACTTGAATCATATTCCTTAGTATCAGGAAACTATTCCCCCACATTAGTGATTCTTATTTGAATTAGACACATGTTTTTTATCAACTCAAAGAAAGGAACTCTTTGACTGCATTACCTAATCCAAAATAAATATTTCATACGTTCAAGGAAATTATTTCATAGACTCGAAAGATCCAAATTTTTTGCAATCTGATTTAAAAAATTTACTTCATTCAATGAGCTCGATCCCTTGAATTAATGAGTATGCCTTTAAACTAATTAATTTGTCAATTATTTTTTGATGAAAGAAACAACTATCTAGTTCAAAGGATCACTTATCAGGGTAAAATATATTTTTTATACAGAGAGTTGATGCATCTATACTAATGAAGCATTTCCCTAGATACAAAAAATATTGTGTTAACATAAGTATGTATTTCTTTAGTTAACGGAAATGTTTCATCTAATTAGTAGAATTAATTTATTCATAACAAACAAATATCCACTTCAATGAAATAACCACTTTTTTAAATGAAATATTAATTCATTTACATGGAAGAATTATTTCTTTGCCCTCGGCCGTTTATGATTAAATACAGTTTTTCAACTTTGGTTTCTCATGTTGCGGCCTAAATCTGTCCGTTGACAGCTTTTTGGGAACGTTGGTATTGTTCCATCTGTACAAAAAAATATATATTAATAGGATTTTAAACGATATTGATGCGTAGTCCTATTTTTGAATTCTCCTTTCGCTTCTTGACGAAACGTACTCGCCTGACATTCATCGTGTATTCCACTAGCAACGGACGCAACTTATCAGTGATGGGTATGTGTGTGTGGTCAGACATTTTTACTTTAGTTTCGGCAATAGTGTTTTCTGGAGGGTATAGTTTTAAGATTTTATTGGATTTGTATGGAGTTAAAAATACTGACAACGATTTACAGTCTGATCAACTCTTGAGCGTTTTTGATTGAGGTAAAAAAGTCACCTTTTTTTTCTTTGTCAATAAAAGAATAGGTTTTGAAGGGTTCAAATTCGTGACTATATGATTATGCTAAAATTAAATTTCAACTTTTTCTTGTCAGTGGTATTCTCGTTCTAGTACTCCATCTGTAATCAGGGGAAAATCTGCCGAGACAACGTGCAAAACTACAATAGAATCTCATAGGTTCAATTTTACTGTACCTCAGGTAGAAAATATATTGGATGTTACTCTCGTTATCTCTACTTATTTAGCTCCAGTTATTAGTAACTTTTCGTTTAAGAAGTTGAGATTTATTGTTTTAATAACGGCTGTCGTCTCGACTAAAAATGAAGATTTTGTTTATTTAAAATTGGATGATGAAATTCTACCACTGGGGATACTAATTCTGTTGTTGGTAATGATGTTCATTTAACATCGCTCAAATATTTATGCAAGGTAATTGAAATTTCCTAACAACAAAAAATCACAGGAGATTTTTGGGTTATACATTTGGGGATGGCAATTGTATGTATGTATGTATACCATTAAGCCATTTGCCTTTCAGGGTAGGCGTGACACTACCCGATTCGGGTAGTGTTTCTAGGTGGATAGTTTTCTTGTAGTTAGAAATAACTACAAGTTTGGGCTCACCACACCCATAATATGCCAACAGCACACAGTATTCTCGAATGGTCACCCATCCAAGTACTAACCGCGCCCAACGCTGCTTAACTTCAGTGATCTGACGAGAACTGGTTTTTTCAGCGTGGCATGGCCGTTGGCCATTAAGTTGAATGAAAAAAAACTCGAAAAATATATTCTATTAGCGAAAGTCGTTGACATTTTTGTAAAGATTGTTTTGACATGCCTTTAAGATTCAAGCAATTTAATTGATATTTCATACCAACGAAAATCACAGAAGATTTTTGTATTATACTATTGAAGTCGGAAATCAATTTGCAACTTGGGAAACATATCCTAGCAGGGAAAATTTTGAATTCGTTCTAAGGCTTGTTTTAACGTCCCTTAAGAATTCTAGCAAGGAAATCGATATTTTCTAAAAATAAATTCGGAGCAAAAAATTCTCTTGACTAACATTTTATTGTATTATGTGTCGTTTTTCAAACATTTAATTTTGTACGTTATTTTTTATGATTGAAATAAAGACTGTGGATCTTATCAACAAATGATTAATAACAAATTTGTAGATCTTTCTTGAGTCAATAGTTTTTTTTATTCATTTTTTTTCATACCTTGTGCCGTTTTGCCAGAAATTTTAATTTAAAAAAATGTTTTTTTACGATTAAAACAAAAACTACGCCTCTAATCAAAAAATGATTCCTTACAAATCTGTGGATCTCTTTGGGTTGCACAACTTTCGACGATTCAATTATTTTCGCAGCTTCTGTAGTTTTTCCAAAAATTTAATATTTATAATGTTATTTTTGACGATTAAAACAAAAACTACGCGTTTAATCGAAAAATAATTAACAACAACTTTGTAGATCTTTTCTGGGCGAACAATAATATTCTCACAGTTTTTATCGTATCTTGCATAGTTTGACCGCGAAATGGAATTTTTTATTTTTAATAGCATTTTTTCACGATTAAAGCGAAAGATATACTTCTTATCAAGAAAATTGTCTCAAAAGAATTTGTTAATCATTTTTTATAAAAAAATTTGCTCCCTAACACTTTTTCGTATCTCGTACAGTTTTGCTGGAGAATAATATTTCTCATTTTTAAAAAGCATCTTCTATAAATAAAACTAGAACCGTTGCTCGATAAAGGCTATGTAAAGAACTCGTCCTTACATTTCACGCTTTAAAAAAGTTTAATAAAGGCTGATCCAATCGGGTTATTCCTTTGAAAGTCATCGTGTATTCAGACAACGACGACGACAACGACAACAACGACGGCAATTACAATGACGACGAGCAGGAGGTTACTGTATTCATGTTAAGTGCTGTTTTCACATCCCATATACATTCCAACCAGGAAAACGACATTTCCTATCAGTTGAAAATAGAGGAGATTTTTTATTTTAATATTGGGAACGTAAATCAATTCAATTCAAACTTATGAGAGATAAACTAGCATGTACATTTTTTGAATTCATTATAAGGTTTTTTTAACATTCCTTAAGCATTCATGAAAGTAAATCGACATTCCTTAAAAAGCAAAATCAAGAGTTAATTTAACATCTCTTAAAGATCGATAGAATGTAACCGAACTTTCCTAAGAACCAAAATCACAGGACATTTTTTTTACTTTTGGGGTCGGGAATCACTTTAAAATTAATGTGAAAAACATATCCTAGTAGGTAAACTTGCTGAACTTATATGAAGGGTTGTTTTAACATCCTTTAAAGATTTAAACAAGGAAACTGATATTTCTTAGAAGCCATATAATCGAATCGAATCTCTCATGTTATCGAAAAGTTTTAGTCAGATTTGTCTAGCTGAAACAAGTTTTGTAGAGCATGTACATTTGAAGAAAGCCAATTTGTATTTACTTAAAAGCCAGACAGATTACTCGTTTATGTGACGCATGACGGTGCGAAGCATTTTCGAACCCTATTTATTATATCATTCAAATTACGATTTCTTTTCAGCAGAAATGGTTGTAAATTTTTCAATAAAACTCCTTGAGCCGAAAAATAGCTCGAAACATTAACCAATTTCAAATGGCTAATAAACGAGCAGTTTTTTTCAAATTAAAATTTTCTCCCACAAAACCACAATGAGATACATCATTAGATATGTGGCTCTATTAAAATATGCAATTGAATTTTTTCAAGGGGTTGTGCATATTTGAAATTCTTATTAAACGAAACACGATAAACATTGATTTTTAACAGCTTACATCTTAGGAGTTTTTTTTTGTTAACATATTAGCACAGAAAATCACTTTCGTATTCAAATAAGTATGATTTTTGTTGCAAAAAAATGTAATGCCTTACGTTGACTTTACCTTTTAAGGACTTCCTTGATTTTTGAAATTCAAATTGAAATAATATGGTCAATCACCAAATTTGTAATAATTTGTAGTCATCCATTTATACAGATAGCCGCACTAAAACAAAGAAAATTAAATTATTAATAATTAGTTTTAGATGCTCAAACTTTCTAAGGGTTATTGAAAAACAAATTAGATACTGAAACAAATGGTGGAGAATCAGGAAGCGGCCCAATTCCGCAAGTCAAACGACCCGTACATTTAGACTCGACCGTGTTATGAACGAATATAAACGTACGGACTGTCCGGACGTTTAGACTTTGCCTCAAATATTACGGAGCAGGCCAACGCGATTTTTTCCGAAATACCACTTAAAATAATTTGAAAAGTTCCGTTATTTTAACTACGTACAATTAAATGAACATATTACTATAAAAATTAAATTATTAAAATAAAAATATGACAGAAGGAAAAAGTTGATTGTACTGTTGAACATACATTTGGTCGAAAACGAGATTATTAGATAGAAAATTCTAAATAATTCAAATACACATCCTCACAAAAGCAATTTTCTATAATTTGTGTTTTCGATTATGCCAAAAAAACTATTATGTATGCATCCCTGAATAATTTCATATACTTTCACGGTCATGCTTCATACAATTATTGATAATTGATTTCCGAACGTAACAGTATAATCAAAAAATCTCCCTTGATTTTTCTTTATAGAAAATGTCGATTTCCTCGCTTGAATTCTTAACTTATTCCAAAACAACAATTAAAATGAATTTGAGATACTTTCCCTTCTAGAGTATGTTTGATAAGTTCAATGTTAATTGATTTCTGACCCCAATGTTATAACCAAAAAATCTACCGTCATTTTGGTTGTTAAGACGCTTTTTCTGGTGAGGGATGTTTCCTGCAATTATTTTAAGTGAGTTTCAATACCAACACTTTGATCAGAACACATCCCGTGTTTTGTTTTTTTTAGAAATTTCGGATGTAGATAATTGAACATGGTAAAAAAAGTAATAAATCATTGTGAAGTGAATGATGTACAGGAAAAATGTAAGTGGGCGGTCAATGAAAAATTAAAAATATAGCTCATTTTTGTATTTTTTAATCAAATATTTTCAAACTTTTCTATAAAAAAAAGAGTAGCTTTAGAAAGCAAATTGAATAAATTTGGTTAAAAATCAATTCTCTAATTACTTAAAATGAAGTATATCCTTGAATTTATCAATTTTGTTACACTTTGTTACATTGAAGACTAAATATATGAATAATTTTAATTATAATTGAATTAATTTCATGGAATGGAATTAAAATTACAATATTTTACGATAATATGGTGGCATATGACGACATTTTTTTCCCAATGTCGCTCGTTTTCAATTTTCTATATTATAGTTATAAAAATACATTTCACTCAAAACTTTATTGCCTCAACTCCATTTTATCAACAAAGAGTAAATAATCTTTTTTGTCAATAGCATTATAACGGCTAGATTGTGGGTGATTCCTTCGAAACGACAATTTGACAGGGAACAAAGTGAAAAAATGATTTATTCATACTTAAAAACCTCTGATTCGTCTTTATCTTAAACTAATGAAACACAATAATCTTGAGGTCACACTGAGGTCACCTCTTTCACAAAAAAAGGTACCAAGCTAAATGTTAAATTTTAACAATTTTCTGGAGTTGAAAAACTCTGCAAAAATATATTGACAGATATAAGATAATGACGATTCTTTTGAGGCGCAAAGTAGATTTCTTACTGACTAAACCAGTATCAAAAGTTTCTTCAACACATTGAATTTAAAAATTGGTTATTATGGAATTTACAATTATTTATGGTTGTAATATTTGGAAATAAAAGGCCAGGGTGGTGAATGCGCGCGTGAATTTACTGCTAATAATAAATAATTAAAGAAGAATCTTTTAATTTTTAAATTTTCAGACAGATCTTAATGTATCTTCCATTGGTAAACTATGGAAATACATGAAATTATATTCAAATTCAGTAATTTGGCGAAAAGTTACTTTTATAATTATTTGATAAAATGTTTATCTTTAAATTTTGATAGTTGCTCATGTTTTGTAACATTTAAGGTAAAATATGTAGAAAAAGAACATTACGACTCAGTGTTTTCCTAATGCCGCTCGTTTCCTGAATAGTAAATCGAGGTTGTCTATTTTGTATCAATAAGAACTGATTTACATGACGCTTTATTGTCTCATCTCCAAAAATTTAGTATGATTTCCTAAAATTTCGAAAAAGAATTTTTTATTTTGAAAAATTAATTTGAAGAGCATATTAAAAAAAATTAAAAAGATTTTAAAAGATTTAAAAAATTGTCAACAAATATCTGGACAATTTTAGCGCAATTTTGCAGAATTGAAAAAAATTGTAGGAAAAATACGAATTACTTTAAATGATATTTAGAAGATTGCGAAGTTTTGGAAAGATTTTTAAATAATTTGAAATTCGATAATATTTAGAAACATTTGAAACAAAATGGAGTTCTTGGCAGATGTCCAAAGAAAATTTGTCATCTTTTTAAAAATTTTGAAAGGTTTTAAGATAATAAGAAAATTCTCTTAAAATATAAGGTTTGAAAATTCATCTCCCGTGGTAGAAATTTAACCTTTTTTGTTCAAAATGCAACTGGTTGGTTAAAAAGTATTCTACTTTGTACTATTCATCTATTTCGTTGCACATTAGTTTTTTTGGCTTGAAGATTCCAAAATTTTATTAAAATTTTATTTTTTTCTTGACTCAACATTTTTTTATTTTAAATTCAACCGTATATTTCAACGGTAATATTTGAAATGAAAATAATTTTTTTGATGAAAAATTTAAATACTTTTTAACTGAAACATCAGCTATTACATTTTTCTTAAAGAATTCATCTTTTTTGGTAAAAAATTCAACTGCGTGGTGAAGACCTGATCTACCTTGTTAAAATTCACTATTTTCGTGAAAATTCTTCTTTTTCGCCAAAAAATTAATCTAATTGCTTGAAAATTGTTTTTTTTTTGGTTAAAAATTAACTGGTTCAAATGGAGGATTTAATAATTTTGTGAAAATCAAATATTAAATTATTTAAAGAATAATTACATGATAAGAAATTAACCCACGCGATGAATCTCGAATTTTACGTTCGTCAAAACTTCCATTCCACGGTAAATATTTTTCACGATAACTCAGCAATCTCGCAATATTTATTCATATTCTTGGGCAAGATGTAGAGAGTTTGATATACTTTTGATTTAATAAATTTAAAAACTTTTTAGGAACAATTTGCGAGATTTTTTGGCGTTGAGTTGAACGAAACATTTCAAAAAGATGATTTTGCTGAAAAAGCATTGGACTTTCAAGCTACATATTTTTTAAATTCACCAATAAAATAATTTCAACGTAGCCTGATTCAGCTCTATCCAAACTTTCAACGGCTCTTCTTTTCACAATAGATTGTCATTCGATAAGAATTCTGATCAACAAAAATACTTATATCGCAGTTTTATACAAAGAAAATTGTTCTTTTTTGCAGTTTTTTGTATTGCTATTCAACAACATAATTATCATTCTCTCTCAGAATCCTTGTAAAGAGATTCACAGTATGAACATTTTTTACTTATAAAGTTCTTTTTCGGCGGAAGCACTTATTCTTATCTTAAGAATCATATTTAGGCGAGAAAAAGAACCTCATAAGCTAAAAAAGATCAAAGCAGCGATTTTATTCATAAGAATTGATGAATACAATGGCAATTATTACTATATGTTGTCGAATATCATTTTTTTGGTAATAATATTATTTTTGAGATGAAAATAAGTGACTTTGCAGAAAAGGAAAATGTTGTATTTTTAAAAATGTGAATTTTTTCCTATTAATAATTGATGATAAAAAACACAAGTATTGCTGAAGGTAATTTCTTGAGTCGAGGATATATTTATATATAATTCATTCTTCAGAGGAAAAAAAAAATTTTACAGAAAAACTTTCCTTTGCAATCTAAAATGTACAATGTATTCATTTATTCAATAAATATTCTCTTTAAGATGAGTCAATACCTACATTAGTGATACTCCTAAGAAATACACGGGCGTCCCCAGAATACGATATTTCTTGACTAAAAATATATTTTAGAGAAAATATAAAAAGAATTTGGAGAAAACTATATTACTGTACTAATAGTATTACTAGTACTAGAAGTGCAAATCCTGGATATTATTGGATATAATTTTTTCTCCTTCCTTTGTATGTATGTATGTATACCATTAAGCCATTTCCCTTTCGGGGTAGGCGTGACACTAGCCGATTCGGGTAGTGTTTCTAGGTTGATAACTTGTAGAAAAATAACTACAAGTGTGGGTTCACCACACCCACGATGTGCCAACAGCACTCAGTTTTCTCGAATGGTCACCCATCCAAGTGCTAACCGCGCCCAACGCTGCTTAACTTCAGTGATCTGACGAGAACTGGTTTTTTCAGCGTGGTATGGCTTTGCTTTTACAAAATTATAAAAATGATTTTACGACAACCAAAAAAGACGAAATTTTCACCGAAAGAATCGTATATTCAACAAAATATTTGAATCCGCAATCAAAACAGATTAGTTAAAAACAAGAGATGCATTTCCAACAAAGTACATGAATAATAAAAAAATAGTTGCATTTCTAAACGAAGAGTATATAATAGTTGATATTTCAAACCATATTTTTTTTTGTTAATCACAAACAGTCAGATCCATAAAAAAGATGAATTTTCAACAAAATAGTTGAATTTTCTACCTAAATAGATGGATTTTCAAGTAAAAAGATGCATTTTTAACCAATTAGATTAATTTTCTCTCAAAAAAGACGAATTATCATCAAAAAGGTTACATTTGTAACCAAAGAGGTGAATTGTGAACTAAGAGGATAAATATTCAACCATAAAAGTAAATTTTTAACAAAAATGTGCAAGTTGTAACCATGGAGTTTAAGTTTTAACTACAAAACATGAATTCTCAACAAAAAATTTAATGATAAATTATTCCAACTTTGAAATTGAATATCATTTCAAGTTTAAATCATCGGTCATACGATCATTTATTCTAAAAATTCGTTTACAGCAATGGTTCAGCAACATTTTTGTGCCTTCTCCAGGTTGAAAATTGTATCTAACAATAATATTCTACGTAAATAAATAATATTTTAAAGTCAAATTTTAAAGTAATCGAAAATTTTTTAAAACGTTGTACTTATAATTCAGTCATTATATAATTTGTTGACAATCTAATCCATGGTAGTGCAAGTTGTTATTTTCCCATTTCCTAATCGAAAATATTATTTCGTAATAAAACACTATTTAAAAAAAAATATATTTTCTCAACAACTATGGTCAAAAGTAAAGAAATAATATACGGATTTGTGAAAATGTAAGAAATTTGATTCTAGTCCAACTCTCTTTTGAGAGAAATCAAATTGCGGATAAATCATGGTCTGACGACCTCGAGGTACCACATACTGAAATATTATGAATTAGACGATTGGAAAATGTTTACATACAAATTTACTTATGACGCCGAATAAGTTGCAGATAAAAATTTGAATTCAGAAAGAGATTTTCAATTAATATTTAAAATGCTGTGTGTCATCAATATTTAACATTTCAGTTTGTAAATTTATGCAATTTCTTCTATGTTTTTTAATGAAAATTGATTCTAAAATTTTCATGTTCTGTAATTCTACTTTTTAGTCTCCTCCCAGTTTCACTGATGTAAATTTTATTACATTTTTTGCATTTAATTAAATAAACTACATTCGATAAATTGTCTTTCAAATCAGAGTCTTTTATATTCTGAAAAGTGTTTCCTAATGAACTCATGGAATCATGAACACCTGCCCTTAATAAATTCTGTGAATTTCCAAATTTTAGGACGGACACCTGTAGATATTGAAATTCTCGGAATTCATAAGTGGTCGAGCGTTCATGAATAAGGTACAAATGTTCTTTTTAAAATTTGTGAGTACATACTGAAATTCGAGTTATCGAATATGAAAAGTCAAATGGGCAGGAAGATTTTATTCGAGATATCGCGAAATTCGCATTATCGAAATTCGAGTTATCGAATATTTTTAACATGTAAAAGATAGGACTTGTGGCCGGGCATGAGAAAAAAATTCGAATAATCAAAAATTCGAGTTATCAGAATTTAAGTTATCGAAGTTCGACTGTATTACATACTCTTCGTTTAAGAATGCAACTATTTTGTTGAAAATTCGTCTTTTTGGACAGAAAATTAATCTTCTTGTTTGGAGATTCTTTTTTTTTTTTGGGGTTTCAAATTAATCTCTTTTGATTGCGCATTCATCTATTTTGTTAAAAATATGTGTTTTTCGGTGAAAATTTCATCATTTTTGGTTGAACATTCAACCATTTTCTCAAAAATTAATCTCGTTTGGATGAAGATTCAGCTAGTTTACTAAAAACTCGTCTTTTTTGTATAATTTCAACTGTTTTTCATTTATAAAAATCTTTTTGGTTGAAATATCAATTATGCATTAAATTTTTCCTTAGAAAATTATACCTTTTGGTAGAAAATTAATTTTGTTGTTGAAATTTTGACTAGACATCTTAGACCTTACACAACTTTCTTGATTGTTTCAAGAATCTTAGAAGAAATTACATTTATATAACCTCAGAAACAAATAATATTAAGAAATAAATAGTTAGTCGAAATTTGTATTTTGTATTAAAAATCATTTCCCCCCTAATTCAAAAAACTACACGTACTGAATAAATTGAATTGAATGGCATTTAAATTAATATGGTTTAAGATAACATAGTGGCATATGATACAAAAATTGTTCCAATGTCGCTTGTTTTAAAGTGGCACGTGTAGATCTTGTTTACTCTTAAACTTTCAAGGATATCAAATAAAGCTTTTCTTTTTTTGAAGCAATAAAATACGTTTTAGCAAACATTTTATTGTCTCAGCCTCATTTTGAAATAAATGATGTAATAATGGCCAGTATATATACGGGCAGCACGCATGCCAAATCTTATTAGTTACAACTTAAGAACTTCTTTCAAAATTAGTCAAATCCGGAAAAATGAAAATCTTTATTGTCAATCTGGTCATTCTTTTTATGGCATTTCTTGAGTCTGTTTGTAAGTAGAATATAAATACAAATGCGAAATCAATCATACATTGAAATATCTTAAATCCAGATATCGGCTATATTCAAAAATTCGGATCGTATTTCGCGAAGTAAAATTTTTGGAACATATGTTAGCATTACATTCAGTTTATCGGTACACGTAAAGATTGAATGTGAAATCATTGGGACATATGTTGGCAAAAATGATCTAATAAAGAGCTGTTCATAATTTTTTAATATTCGATACATTATTAAAAATTAATAAGGTTTCAAAGACATTTTTTCCAACATATGCTCCGACAATTTAACTTCACATCTATGTCCTTTCGGCTATGTATATACAATTTTTTTCCCATTATATAACAATATTTATAAGTGAATAAAATTCAATTAATTGAATTAATTAATAATCTAACAAAATTTAGTTATTAAATAACAGTAATCATTATTAGCACATAACAGTAGTATTGAAAGTATTGCAGTTTTTAAAAATTGTTTGCTTCCTTTTTTCGGAAATTTCTTTTTCTCAGCTTTATCCCTCAAATATATTTTCAATCAACTAGAGTTGAATCTTGAGCATAAAAAAGGCAAATACTTTCGTTGTTGTTTTATTTTATTAATATTAACAAATTTCGAGAAGATATCAAAGATTTTCATACTTTTTTATTGACAAAAATATCTTTGGCATCTAATATGTAGCAGTGTAGCTTCTTAAACGTACTCACCTTCAGAAAATTCTGAAAACATAGGTTACATCATGAAAATATTGATCTCAACAAATAAAAAATAATAGCAACACACTCCGCGAATATTACAAAAAAATAGGAAAATGTTATATTTGTTAATTTATGTTGTTTATAATACAGATGATTGTTATTTCTTAACAATAATTTGTATCAGAATAAGTATGATAAGCTATTACAGAATATATATATCTTTATCAACACAGAAAATATCAATTGAACTATAAAACAGTCACAAAACTTTTTTATCCAAAATTGAAATCAGACAATCTTCAAGTGAGAAACATTTAATATTGTGCACTCTTACATTGGTGTAAAGGGTGGGTCGAAAAAATGGTTTCAAAAAGCCCAAACAATACCATGCCTGCAGACCCACATGAAGTGCACTGAATGTGGAAACAATCGATTTAAATCTAAGTAACGCGTGCGAGCTGAATGGATTTAAAAAATTATTATCTGTAAATATTTGAGATTTTTTCCAATTAATTTTTTTTTTACATTTTTGAGGGGCTGGTAGAGTCTTTTAAATTTCTGCCGGATTATAGGATACTATTGTGCACGACATAATTATGATTTAATATACACCTGTAATTAACTTTAATTCTGTGCGCCCATAAAGGAATAAAAATATATGTTTTGATGCTCTAGTGTTTTATTGTGAAAAAAATGAACTCACAAAAAATTGAAAACATCCGGGTGAACAAAACTGGAGTGAAATCGGATCCAATTTTTCTGATATTAGTTTTCATCTCCCCTATATCTTGCATTTTCTGTGAGCTGATTTTTATACCAAGAAAGCTCGCAAGTGCCAAAAAAGTTTTTTTTTTCATTTTCATGGAAGCAACAAATAAAATTTAAATAAAGACGATATTAAAATATACTTATCCCGTGTATAATAGTATCATAAATTCTTCCAAAGGTTTGAAGATTCAACTATTTTCTTGAAAATTAATCTCCTTTGGTCGAGGATACAACTATTTTATTGAAAATTCATCTAATTTAAATGATTCCAACTGCTTTCGATTTGAAATTAAAATCTCTTTGGTTAAAACGAACTTTTTAAATGAAATTTTAATTTGAAACCTCTGAAATCTTACAAAATCTTTTTGATCGTCTCGAGAATATCAGGAAAACTATATTTATATAACGTTATGAACAAATAAACCTGAAAAATGAATGGTTATACGAAATTTTCATTTTGTATTAAAAATCATTTTCCGCCTCAAATCGAAAAATTACACGAACTGAATAAATTGAATTGCTTTATTTGCAATCTGGTCATCCATCTTATGAAATTTCTTGATTCTGTTCGTAAGTAGAATATAAATAAAAATATGAAATCAATCATAAATTGAAATGTCTCAAATAAAGATGTGCAAACAAATTATTAAAACTTGTGCCTTGATTTTTTCCAACATACGTTGCCTACTTTTCTTTATTTTATGAATAATTTTAAATAATAATATGTAAAATAATTTAGAAATTTATACGAGTCTAAGTTGGTTGGAATTAATATTATCTTTGAAATTATAGAAATGAATCTATTTCTCGTTACAGAATTAACCACACAGTCCAGCGGTTCCAGCTCCAGTTCCAGTACGCCTGGTATTGCCGGGTCTTCTCAATCTATACAACGTACGTATGTTTTGAAAATTTTGTTTATAATTATAAAATTGTGCAATCAACCAATTATTTGCCTATTAAGTCCCGAGCTAAAGGCGAGGGTAGGTTGGAAAAGGGGTTAGAATGAGGGAGGCTAGTGAGCTGAATATGTCAGGCTGGTAAGACCTGACTAATTATTTATTTGTGGGTACGTTTGTCACTTGTCAGCTCTATGCGACCTGCGTCAAACCGGGGATTAACACAACGAAAAGATAATAACGATAGTAGATGTTTTATTGTAAAGATAATGGATAAGATTGACAGTTACATAAATCTAAACTTACATATACCTTCTTACTCGTAGAAGTTCCAGAGGTCAACGGCAAGATCCTCTCGGATAGTTGCTTTTGGTAATAACGAAGGAATTCACAATCACAATTAACCCGTAGAGCAATACACGGTCCTATATCAGCTACCGAAACCACTCTTGAGTTCTTTTCACGGTTGTATAACACTCCTAATGCACTACTTTTAGGCACTGTATTGTTTGCGATTACTAAAACAATTTTTTTCGATGCACCCTACACTCCAACTTGAAAATGTACAATGATTATTTTTGTTTCTCAATTTCAGATTGTCTAATTTCGGTTTAGATATTTGGTGGCTTTCTTAGCTCAAAACAGCAGAGACAGTGTTCGTTAAATTCACTAGGGGTAGTTCTTTGGGGTCTCTAAAAGTCTCAGCGACAATGTTAATATTGACTAAAGTCTTGGGTTTGTGTCAGGGGTGACTATTTTCAGTTTGAATTTTTTTGGCTGTTTTAGTTAAAGGCATTTGAGATAGGGTTTGTTTAATGTTCTCGCGGTAGTTCTTGAGAGATGTCGAATATTTTAGCGGCGATGGCAAAATTATCTAGAGCCTTGGCAAGGTTTTTGTGGTAATTACTTTTAGTTTTGAATTTTTAGCAGTTTGAGTTAAAAGCCGCTGAAACGGGGTTCGCTAAATATACTGGGGCTTGTTTTTTTGGGGTCGTCAAATATTACTGCGAGAATGAGCATTGGTGCTAGGTTGTTGGGAAATAGCCTGGGGTATTATTTTATTTAAAATGTTTTTCGCTGCCTTAATTAAAGGCAGCTGAGACGGAGTTCGTTAAATGGGCTAAGGTTTTTCTTTCCAATGATCTATGGAGATAGTGATATGAACTGGAGTCCTGGAAAGTTGTGTTGTTTGTTTGGGTTGCTAAATATTCCTGTGGAGATAAGGATATGAAAAAGAGTCTTGAAAAGATGTTTGGTGTGATTAATTGTAATAAGTATCTTTAATGGCTTCTTTAATTGAAGGCAGCCTAGATGGGTTTGATTAAATATGCTAAGGCTGGTTTTCTGGGTTTGTTGATTATCACTGTCGGCTTATGGATATAAATTATAGTCTTGCAAATATGACTCGTGTAATTATTTTTTATTTCAAAATTGTGTGGCCTTGTTTTGTGAAGCCCAAAAAAATCAATAACTTTTTACTTACATTTTTGGTTTTTTTAATATCTATATTTTAATTAGGGGTAGGTGTTAGTATGATGAGTTGTTGTCGGACAATTAATTCTTTTTTTTTTAGTGAGCTAATAAATAGTTCAGACCAATGATATACATTTTCTTGTACTTATTCCCTACGTTTTTGTTTGGGGTTAGGTTAGGTTTTCAGTTTCAGGGGGTGTTTTGTAAATATTAATTTCTTAAAACTCTTGTGCAGTTGGTTTTTTTAATTTTCAAAATTTGCTGCAGAGGAGATGATGGCTGCCAGCACCTCAAACCAAAATCTGTTTTTTGTTTGAGGAACATAAAAAGACCCCAAAAGTCAGCATCGGTGTCCAGAAATAGCACAAAACTACCAAAAATGATGGCCTAAAGAAAATATTTTAATTCCGTTGTCGAGGTACTAGCGGAACAAAACTTGTTTATTGTCCTCTGCAGGCTCTATTTCTTGACCAATTATGCAGTTTATTTTCTATGCATTCTCAGAATAAAATTGTTAACGTTTTCAAACTCTTCGTTTATTTATTCTAATTTTCTGTGGAAGAATTTATAAGTAAATTTAGTGATGAATTGGCAATGTTAAGGATTTGATTATTTATCTTAAAGAAAAAGAAACCCCAGTGGCTCCGACGATAGTTCGGAACCGACTTTAAACTGTCGATTTTAAGTAACGAACACACACGCATATATCTATATAACATACCAAGCCAGCGCGCTGAATGTGTGCATCACACTGATGAACTCAGAAGGATCGCTTCGCCTACCTGAACCTGGAACCTGAGAGGTATATTTTCAGAACGTTGGAAGTAATGAAATGCACGGAGATCTAAACTCGGTAAAGATGCCTAAATTCCGTGTACTGCCTTAAGATTGAACAGGTGTTTGACACAAAGGGCCCTGTAGCCCTGTACACGCAAATTAATATTACTTTTGGATGAGAAAATTTAATTGAAATACGATTGTTCATGAAAAATAATGTAAGGTATTGATTGCTTCAATAATTTTTGTCTGAATAATTTGTTTAGTAATATGAGCTATGAAAAAACTAATAACACCATACAATTCTATTTTCTTTTCGTAACTAACATTATTAAACAAATTATTTAAACAATAAAACATTTGAATTGGTATTGAAAATCAATTCAATTCAAACTTTTGAATGATATACTAGCATGAAGGTGTTTGAATTCATTATAAGGTTTTTTTAACATCCCTCAAGTATTCAAGAAAGTAAATCGACATTTCTTAAAAAGCAAAATCAAGGAAGCAGGAAAAATCGTGGATATTTTAAGTTTATTTAACATCCCTTAAAAATTTTAGGAAAGTAGGCGACGTTTTCTAAGAACAAAAATCACGGGACATATTTTTATTTTACTTTTAAGGTCTGGAATCACTTTACAATTAATGTGAGCAACTTATCCTAGTAGGTAAACTTGCGTAATTTATATGAAGGGTAGTTTTAACATCTCTCGAAGATTTCAACCAGGAAATTTATATTTCTTAAAAACCGTATAATCGAATCGAATTTCCCACATTCTCGAAAAGTGTTCCTCAGATTTGTCTAGTTCAAACAAGTTTTGTGGAATATGTACGTCCAAAGAAAACCAATGTGTATTGACCTAAACGTCAGACAGATTACTCGTTTCTGTGAAGCATGACGATGCGACTTATTTTTGAACACTACTTGTTATATCATGAAAATGACGATTACTTGTCAGCAGAAATGTTTGTAAATTTTGCAATGAAACTCCTTGAGCGGAAAAATAGCTCAAAAAATTTACTAATTTCAAATAGCTAATGAACCAGCAGTTTTTTCAGATTGAAATTTTCTCCCACAAAATCACATTTGGTTACATCCTTAGAAATATGACCCTATTGAAATATACACTTTGATTTTCTCGAACGGGCTGTATTTGCAATTCGAAAGAAACGAAAGACGAAAACCACTGACTTGTGACAGCTTACATCTTAGGAGATTTTCTGAATAACATATCCGCAAAGAAAATCGCTTTAGTATATCATCAAAAACTACCCATTCAACTGAATGTCTTCAAACATATGTTGGGTTGTTACTTTTAACCGTTAAGAGGCACAAAGAGTAATTTTACTGAAGCAGATTTTCATGATTGTTGCATTTCCACAAGATATTGTGCCTTTTCAAAAATATCTATGATTTTTATTGCAAAAAAATGTAAGGCCTCACGTTGACTGTACTTTTTAAGGATTTTTCAAATTTTTTTTTTGGAATAAATTGTCAATCACCAAATTTATAATAATTTGTCGTCATTCATTTATCCAGATAGCCGCACTGATATAAGGCGAATTAAATTAGTAGTAATTATTAGTTTTAGGTGCTCAAACTTTTTGAGGGTTACTGAAAAACTTTGATATTGAAATAAATTGTTGAGAATCAGGAAGCCGCTCAGTTTTGCACCTATATTTTGTTGAAAATGAGATTATTAGATAGTCAGTTCTAAATAATTCAAATACACATTCTCAGCAAAGGAATTTCATATAATTCGTTTTTTCGATTATGCCAAAAATTGGAAAAACTTTTAGATTCTATAAAGCTGAAAATGTTACACAATCATCTATTATTGAACTTATCCATTTGTCATGTTAATATTATATATGCAGCCATAAATAATTTCATACATATTCTCGAAATAATTGTTGGCTTTCCACTATCGAACCCTTAAAATCAATTCAAAGGATTTCCCTGCTAGGAGGTGTTTTTTCTGTTCATTTTGAAGTGATTTCGACTCCATAATGTAATCAAAAAATTTCCTGTGATTTTGAAATGTTAGGAGATATCGATTTCTTGCTTGAATGTTTCAGGGATGTTAAGACAACCTTTACAATAAATCCAACGACTCTTCCTGCGAGGATATGCTTCCTACAATTATTGTTAAGTTATTTTCAACACTAATAGTATAACCAAAAAATCTCCCGTGATATTGGTTGTTAGAAAATGTAGATTTCCTTGCTTGAATTTTAGAGGGATGTTAAAACACTATTAATAGTACACTTCTCAACGAGTGCAGAAGGAGCTTTTTTAAAGAATATGAAGTTTGCAACGCCAGCGAAGGCGAGTTTTTCAATCATATAAGTTAAGAAAGCTCTTCTGCACTAGCTGAGGACTATATTTTTTTCCAACAGCGTGGAGAAAAGCAAGTTTTTTTATATCGAGGAGTGGGTACAATCGCATTTCGTCCACGGCGTTGGGAAAAATAATTTCAACGACTTTATCTGATAGAATATGTTTCCAACGTCTTTTGTGAATTGATTTCCGACCTCAATATTTTGAAGAAAAATATCCTGTGATTAGGGGCTGTTAGGAAATGTCAATTTTCTTGCCCAAATGTTTGAAGGATGTTAAAACCACCCTTAAACTAAATTCAGCGACTTTCCTTACAAGGTATGCTTCCTACAATTATTTTTAAGTGATTTCCAATTCTGATAGTTTCTTTAAAAAATCTCCCATGATTCATGTTGTTAGGAAATATCTATTTACTTGTTTGAATCTTAGAGGGATGTTAAGACAATCCTTAAAAGAACTTCAATGACTTCATCTGATTGAATATGTTTCCCACGTTTATTATGAATCGATTTCCGACCCCAATAGTATAATAAAACATTTTCCTGTGATTTGGAGTTGTTAGGAAATGTCCATTTCCTCGCATGAATTTTAAGAGATGTCAAAACAACATCCTAGAATGAATTCACAAACTTGTCATGCTAGGATATATTTCCCATTAATAATGTGAATTGATTTCCGACTCTGTTAATATAATAAAAAAGTCTTCCATGATTTTGGTTGTTAGAAAACGTAGATTTCCTTGCTTGAGTATTTAAGGTATGTGAAAGCAACCCTTAAAAAAGCTTCCAACCCTTTTCCTGAGAGGGGATGTTTTTTGCATTTATTTTAAAGTGATTTTTTATTTTAATAATTTAATCAGAAATTATCCCCTGTTTTTGTTTTGTTTGAAAGCTTCGATATAAATAATTAAACATGGTCAAAAATATAATGAATGATTGTGAAATGAATGATGTACGGAAAGAATCTGAGTTGTCGGTCAATAAAACAATGAAAATATAGCTCATTTCAATATTCTGCAATTATATATTTTCAAGCTTTTCTACAAAAAGAAGTGCAACTTTAAAAAGCATTCGATGATCCCAGCAGTGCAGTGGAGTACCTTGGAAACAAATTCATTGAATGAAATTATATTCAAATTTAATATACTTGGTTAAAAATCAATTTTCTCATTACTTGAAGTAATGTATATCTTTAAATTGATATTTTTTGTTATATTTCATTACATTTAAAACAAAATATATAAAAAAGAACATTGCGACTTAGAGTTGAATTAATAGAATTGAATGGAATTGAAATTAACTTCAAAAGTTATTTAAAAGGTTGTGAAGTTTTGAAGAGATTTTTGAATAGTTGAGATTATATTTAAACAAATTTAAAACAGAGTGTCATTTTCGAAAGATTTCGCAAACAAATTAAAATATTTTTAAAAATTTTGAAAGGTTTTAAGAGAACAAAAAAATTTTCTTAAAATATGAAGTTTGAAACTTCATCCCTTTTGGTAGAAATGTAATCTTCTTTGGTGAAAATTCAACTACTTCGTTGAAAAGTAATCTATTTTGGCCGAGGATTCAACTATTTTATTGAAAATTTGTCTTTTTGGCTTAAAAAATCCACAATTTATTTGAAATTTTCTTTCTCGCCGGACTCAAATTTTTTTTTTTCAAATACAACCGTATATTTGAAAATTAATCTATTTTGGGTGAGAATTTAACTACTTTAGTGAAAATTGATATTTTTTCGTTGATTCAAAATCTTTTGGAATAAAAATTAGAATATTCTTCAGTTGAAATGTCAACTATTAAATTTTTCGTTATTTATCTTTTTGATCAAATGTTCAACAACGTGGTTAAAACTTGAACTTCTTTGTTAAAAATTTACTTTTTTGGTTGAAGATTCATAATCTTAGTTCGAAATTCATAAATATAATTATAAGTATACATTAAAAAATTGATACCAGTCTAAGTTCTGTTTAATTAATATCATCTTCAAAATTAAAGAAATGAATCTATTTCTTGTTGCAGAATTAAGTACACAGTCCAGCGGTTCCAGCTCCAGCTCCAGTACGCCTGGTATTGCCGGGTCTTCTCAATCTATACCACGTACGTATGTTTTGAAAATTTTGTTTATAATTATACCATTGTACAATTAACCAATTATTTCCTTCTTTGCATGCTCAAGTTGTAAGGAGATTTGATTGAAAATATATATGAGTGTTAAAGGTGAGAATTTTGTTTTCTTCTCTAGTAGTAGAAAATTGTCTCATTGATTTTTATGACATATATTTTGTTTATTAGAATCAGCACAGCAAAACGAGTCTACCCATATTGTGCCATAATTGAGATAATTAGGTAGATAATTCTAAAAAATTCAAGTAGACATGCTCATCAAAGGAATTTTTTTTAATTCGATTTTTCGATGATGCCAGAAACCCCCTTAAAAGCACCCAAAGAAAATTTGTTAATCGTACCGGGATTAAAGTCTAGAGAAGTTCAGGTTAACGACCTACGTTCTTTCAAACAATGTCCAAAATATTTCGAAAGATTTAAAAACATTCCCAAAATTGTTAAAAAATAGTCTGGAAGATTTCAAGGGAAGATTTTTATTTTGTATGATTTTTAAAATATTTTACGAAAAATTGGAATTCGTTCAAAAGATATTTAGATGTCTTACAAAAATCTCCGAAATAATCTAGAATTTGAAAAGATTGAAAAAACTTTTAACAAAATGTAAATTGTTGAAGATTTTTAAATAAAATGTTGAAGTTTTTTAAGGATTTTGAAAGTTTTTAAGATAATACACATTTTTTCTTGATATTTCTCGAAAAATTATTTCTCATTTGGAAAAAATTATTTTGGGGGAATATTTAAAAAATATTCCAAAGCAAAAACGAATTTACATGTATGGATAACAATTGAACAGTAATTCAATCAATGATTAATAATAATTTGAAACCACTTAAAATATTATGTAACTTCTAATTTAAACAACAATTAAAAAAATGTTCAGTTTAAAAAAAAATTATTCGTTCAACTCTTTAATGTTTCTAGCTTAAAATTGCTACAAATGATATGATTTGGAAAATTTACAAATTTATTGATTCATTATTTAATTTACAGCTTTGAAAATGATAACGTGGATTTTTATTTTTTGAACTGAATCTGAATCTTTGAACTGTACAATTTGTAAAAGCTCAAAAAATGTTATTTTGCACTATAAATGCATTTAATTGAAATTTTGTTGAATAAAAATTGTTGATAGTTTTCATTTCATACATTTGAATTATTGAGCGTTTGAATGCAAAAATTTTCAATTTCAGTTTTAAAAGTTTATAATTCAAGAGTTTTCAAATTTTATTAACCGCGCAAAAGAGACCGAGGAAATAGTATTATCAGTTTGTTTTTTAATTTATAAAAATATAATTTTCCTAAGATTCTTGAGGAAATTCAAAAAGATTATAGAAGATTTCAGATGTATTTAAAAACAATCTAGAAAATTTTGAGGAAATTTTTTTTATTACAGGATTTTAGAAAATATTAGAAAAAACTCGAGTCCCTTTAAAAGATTGTTTAGGACTTTTAGAAGTTTGAAAGAAAATTTAAAATATGTTATGAATTTTCAAAAATATTTTCAACTTTTAAAATATTTGCAATCTCTTCAAAACTACTAAAATTCCTAATTATGTTTTAAACTGACTCAAATTTTTCTTAAAATTTGAAAAAATCTTTCAAAATTAAAAAAATTGCCTCAAAACCTTCCAGATTTTTTTCGACATTTTTAGAAACCTTTTGAAATCTGTCGGTATTTTCTTTAAAAATTAATTTTTTTTTTCAGAAATCTTAAGAAAGGTTTTAATAGAACAAAAAAATTTTCTTAAAATATGAAGTTTATATCTCTTTTGGTAGAAACTTTATATTCTTTGTTAAAAATTTAACTATTTGGTTGAAAAGTAAACTATTCTGGCCGCGAGGATTCAACTATTTTGTTGAACATTTCTCTTTTTGGCTTGAAAAATCCACAATTTGTTTGAAATTTTTTTTCTTTCCTGACTCAAATTTTGTTTATTCTCAATTCAACCGTATATTGTAAAATTATTTTATATTATATTAGATATTAATCTATCTTGGTTGAGGATTTGAATACTTTCTTTAAAATTGGGCCATTTTTCGTTGAATTAAAATCTTTTTGAAATATCATCTATTACATTTTTTGCTAACAATTGATCTTTTTTGGTCAAATGTTCATCTATGTGGGTAAAACTTGAACTTCTTTGTTCTGCATTTTTGAAGATTTATCATTTTAATTCCAATTTAAATTATTAAATTATTATTAAATCCAATTGATCGAAAATTTATCTTTCTAGTTGATAACCCATCTGCTTAGGTAGAAAATTCAACTATTTTGTTGAAATTTCGTCTTTTTGGGATGGATTTAAATGTTTGTGATTTGAAATTTAAAAAATGATGGTTTGAAACATCAGCTAAGACATTTTGGAAGTTGAAGATCCAACTACTTGGTTAGAAATTGAAATTTCGAAAATTAACATTTTTGTTGAAGATTCATAAGTTTAATAAAAAATTTATTTCGTCGGTTGAAAATGCAACTATTTTGTTGAAAATTCATGTATTTTTTTTTTAATTCTTCCTCTTAGACTGAAAATTAATCTTCTTAGTTGAAAATTCATCTTTCGCGTTTTAAATTAATTTGTTTTGGTTAAGGATTTAACTTTTTTTTAAATTCGTTTCTTTCGGTGAAAATTTCATCTTCATTGGTTAATATTCAACTGGTTTAAAAATAACATTTCTTGGTTGAAGATTCAACTATTTTCTTGAAAATTGATGTTCTTTGGTCAAGGATTCAAATATTTTATTGAAAATTTGTCTTTTTCAAATGATCTCATCTACTTTTGATTTGAAATTAAAATCTCTCTGGTTGAAAATGAACTTTTTTTATTTAAATTTTAATTTGGCACATCTGAAATCTTACAAAATCTTTTTTATTGTCTCGAGAATATTAGGGAAACAATACTTATCTAACCTTATGAAAAAATAAACTTAAAAGATAAATGGTTCAAATAAATTTCAATTTTGTATTAAAAATAATTTTCTGCCTCAATTAAAAAAACTACACGAATTGAATAAATTGAATTGCTTTATTTGCAATCTGGTCATCATTTTTATGACATTTCTTTATTCTGTTCGTAAGTAGAATATAAATACAAATATCAATCATAAATTGAAATGTCTCAAATCCAGATATCGGTTATATAAAAAAATTCGTATTTCGCGAAGTGAAATCATTGGAACATATGTTAGCATTACATCCAATTTATGGGTACACGTGCGAGATTTCTGATGTAGATAAAAACCGTACTTTTTTCAATTACCTAGTTTTCTTTATTTGATGAATGGTTCTAAATAAAAAAAATATAAAATAATTCAGAATTTATACAAGTCTAAGCTGTGTTTAATTAATATTATCTTTAAAATTATAAAAATGAATCTATTTCTTGTTCCAGAATCAAGTACACAGTCCAGCGGTTCCGGCTCCAGTTCCAGTACTCCTGGTAATGCCGGGTCTTCTCCTCGCACACCACCACGTACGTATGTTTCAATAATAAAATTGTACAATTAACTAATTATTTTCCTTCTTTGTACGCTCAAGTTGAAATCAGAGTTGATTGAAAATATATAATAGTGTTAAAGCTGAGAAAATTTTGTTTTCTAGTTTATGGAGGTGGAAAGAAAATCAGAAAAGGCGTTCTTATCGTAAGCGGATCAACCGAATTTTTTTTCAATTTATCTTGAAAATTGTCTATAGAAGGTCAGGTTCGCGACCTACGTTATCTCAAACAATGTCCAAAAACCGTATTTTTTTTAAAAACCTGATTTTCCATTTTTTTCAGAATTGTTTGACTTTTTTTGAATCAAACCTTTTTCGCCTTCATTCATCAAATAATAATCTAGAAATAAAATGCAAACTTTTAAGTAACAACTGAAAATTAGATTTTGGAGAACGCTTTTTTTGCCACCTGATAATTGGTCAAATGTGGATTGATTCGCTTTAGTGTGTCACCCCTCAATTATTACCAAATCACAGTTGTCAGCAGGGGAAGCATGCTTCCCCTGAGAAATTTCACGACCTTGAAGTTTGCCACAGATATGGATTTAAAACTTATGACATCAATTATCCGAACTATCCAGGTGCGGATTTTTTTGTTTTTTGTTGAAACAATTTTTTAAACAATTACACTATATTTCATGTATGTGCATCGGATCAAAAAATCATTGACACTATTAAATTCGCCTTGAAAATATGTAGATATAATTTGAACCTCTTAGTTTTTTTTATAATTGATGTCAAAAGTTTCAAATCCATATTTACAGGTACACAGCTAATGTACGTTCAACAACAAATGCGCTAATTGTTTGAAAAATGCTTTTAGAAAAGAACAAAAAAAACGGCACCTACATGTTTTCAAGGTTAATGCAATAGTGTAACTGGTTTTTTGATCCGACGCTTAGTTTGTTTATAAAGATTGCACAAACATAAAAAATGGTGTTCAATGTCGTGAAATTTCATTTTTTGAGGTCCATTTCGCTAGCACCTCCACAATGGAATTCAAACATTTTCCTCATGGCATTAATTTAGGCTATTTGTGGGCACTCATGCCGATTTTTGTGCTCTTTTATTTTTCTCAAAAAAACAGTTTTTGACTGGAGGTGCTGGCAGCCAGCACCTCTACTACAGAAAATTTGAAAAATTAAAAAAATCAACCAGGTCAGAATTTTGCGTCTTTTTAGCCTCTCAAAAACGGCTAAAAAGAATTTCCAAAAAATAACCTCTATCTCCTAACTACCCATAATATAATTTATGCACTTTGCCTAAATATAAGCATATCCGAATTTTGGGTTATTTTTGAACTCCACAAAATACCTGAAGAGTAGTTTACATAATCTACTGTCAAAAACCAACTCACAACACTAAAACCTACCCCTAATAAAGAAATAATATTCACTAATCCCAAAAGTAACCCCTAGTACATTTAACGAACCCTGTCTCAGCTGTCTCAAACCAAAACAGCTAAAAAAATAAATATTGAAAATAACCACACCAGTTACCTTCACAAGACACTATTTTATTTCCTTATCTTCACAGTAATATTCAACAACCACAAAAACTACCCCTAGTACATTTAACGAACCCCGTTTCAGTCGCCTTAAAATAAAACAGGTATAAAACTTACTAATTCAAAATAATCACCCCAAATATCTTCCTTTAAAAAAAATGATCAAGAAAATTTAAAAATGATCACCCCAGTAAGTTTCCCGAAACCCTATTTAATATCGGAATTGATGCTGCAATACTCAGCCACAACAAACAACCCCTAGTACATTTAATATACTCCGTCTCAGCTGCCTTGAAGTAAAACTGCAAAAAATGACAAATCAAAAATAATAACCTCAGATACCTTTATAATATTTTAGTTCATATCCTCATCCCCAAAATAATATTAAGCGACCTCAAAACTAACCTTTAGTACATTTTATGAACTCCGTCTCAGCTGCCTTAAACTAAAACAGAAAAACTGAAAAATAAAAATAATGAGCCCAGAATCTTTCCAATGCTCTATTTATATCCTTATCTTCTCAGTAATATTTAGCAGCCCGAATCACAAATTAAAAGTAATCGCATCAGACTCCTACCCAAGACTCTAGATTATATTCGAGGCCACACAGTATATTTCATCAACCCTAAAAAACAACCTCTTGTATATTTAATGAACCTCGTCTCAGCTGCCCCCAAATAAAAAAAAAATTATAAATCTAAAATAATCACCTCAGAAACATTCCCAAGACTCTAGTTCGTATCCTCATACCACAGCAATATTCAGCATCCCCAAGAGTACTTACTAATTTAAAATAATCACCCCAGGAACCTTCCTAAGACTCTATTTCATATCCTGATTTCCAGAGTGATATATATTTATATACACTACTGTCGGAAATGGTCGGTACGATCAGCGAAAGTACTATTAAAAACTACTGCTGACGTGATTACTCGCTCAAAAATGGAGTGAGAAACATTCTTAAGAAACCCGTTAAAAATGTTCTTAAATTACGCCCCAATTGAGCCCTAGAAGAGATATTTTTGACCTTTCTGAAAGAATATACCACGTGGGAAGTTTAAAAAAAAATTCAAGAATTTCTCGAATTTTGTACCTCGACTTCAACTTGTGGTATGACGTAGGGAAGTTATAGCAAAGATCTCAAATTTATACCACTTAGTCTTAAAAGTCTTACCTTTAATTTGAGTCAATAAAATTTAAAAAATCTTCACGGATTCTCGAGATACGACCGAAAATGTCCGAACTTTAAATGTCAAGTTTCAGTCGGTGATTACTGCTGTCGATCGCGAGAGTGGTGGTCGCCGAGAATTTCTCAGATTTTCTTTCTTAAATTCTACTGCTGCTGTGACTTAGGATATTAAAGGGAAAAAACTAAAATTGACACGACGTAATCTGTGAAATCTCGCCTCCAATTTAAGCCTATTAAACTTCAACAATAGTCAGGGGTTCCCAAGATATGACAGTAAATGTCCAAGCGTGCCTGCGTCAAGGCTCAGTCGGCGAGCATCGCAGACGGCCAGAATTGCTGCTAAAGCGACTAAAATTCGGCGCAGGTACGCTTGGACATTTTTAGTCATATCTCGAGAACTCGTGAAGATTTTTTTAGGTTTTATTGGCTCAAAATAAAGGTAAGACTTCAAATACTAATTGGTATGAATTTAAGATTTTTGCTACAACTTTCCTAGGCCATGCCACAAGTTGAAGTCGAGGTACGAAATTCTTTTTTAAAACTTCTCACGCAGTATATTCTCTACAAAAGAACACAAATACATCTGGCAGGGCCTAATTGACGAATAATTTCATAAGCTTTCTAAAGATTTTTTAAAAAGTTTCTCGCTCCATTTTTGAACGATTAATCGCGTTTCTAAGTCAGCAAAGATTTTTAATAGTACTTTCGCTAATCGTACCGACAATTTCTGACGATCGCGTACATATATATTATTTTGACATTTAATTTAGCCATAACAACGGCCATACCACGCTGAAAAACCCAGTTCTCGTCAGATCACTGAAGTTAAGCAGCCTTGGACGCGGTTAGTACTTGGATGGGTGACCATTCAAGAATACTGACATGAGTGCTGTTGGCACATCGTGGGTGTGGTGAACCCACACTTGTAGTTATTTATAACTACAAGAAAAACCTAGAAACACTACCCGAATCGGGTAGTGTCACGCCTACCCTGAAAGGGAAATGGTTTAATGGTATACAATGAACCCCATCTAAGCTGCCTTTTGACTAAGAAAGCAAAAAAATTCAAATTGATATCAGTTAAACGAGTCGTTTTCTTAATGCTCGAATATGCATCCTGATCTCCACAGAAATAATCAACAAGCCCCAAAAACAATCCCCTGGCATATTCAACAAACCCCATCTTAGGTGTTTTGAACTAAAGCAGCCACAAACATTTAAAGTAAAAAATCTAAATTTGACAATCTAGAAGAGAAAAACATTTATTATTGTGCACTTTCAAATGGGGGGTAAAAGGTGGGTCGAAAAAATGGTTTCAGAAAGCGCAAACAATACCATGTCTAAAAGTTAGGACCCTCATGAGGTGCCCTGCACATGGAAACGATCGATTGAAATAACGAGCGCGAGCTAAGCAAATCAAAATATTCTTACCTGGAGTGATTTGAGTTTTTTTTTTAATTCAATTGTTTCACATTTTTGGGGACTTCTAGAGTCTTTTCAATTTTTGCCGGATTTTAGAATACTATTCGACGCTTCCATTCAATATGAGACTATCTGCTGAAAGCAACGTGTATGAGACTATGCGCTGTGTATAAGCATAGAGAATAGTCTCATACACGGCGCTGTCAGCACATATACTTATATTGAATTGAGGCTTAGTCTTATGCACCAGATAATTATGATTTTATATACCCCTGTAATTGGATTTTATTTTGCGTGCCCATGAAGACATAAAGAGAATATATTTTTTGACGCTTGCGGGTTTTCTTTCGATCAAAATAAACTGAAAAAAAATTCAAGATATCTGGGTGATCAAAACTGGAATAGAATGGAATCAAATTTGTAATGATACCAGTTATGATCTTCCCTACACCTGGCATTTTTTGCGAGCTCATTCTGACCTCACGAAACCCCTCAAGTGCCAAAACAAATTTTTTGTATGTTTTCAAGGGTGCAACAAATAAAATATAATTACGGAAGATTACAAATAAAGTTTAATTGCAGAAGATATCAAAATATACTTATGACGTGTAGAATAGTATTCTGAATTCTGCCAAAAATTCAAAAATGTAAAAAAATAACATTCTCGAAAACTTTAGAACTCTGCAGACAATAATTTTATAACATTTTTTGCTCGCGCGCTTTACCTAGATTTCAATCTATCGAATTCACATTTACTACACTTCAAGGGGATCCCAATGTATTACTTTTAGGCATCGTATTGTTTGCGATTACTAAAACCATTTTTTTTATCTAACCTACACGCCAACTTGAAAATGTACAATAATAATTAATGTTTCCCACTTTCAGATTGTCTAATTTCGGTTCAAAAATTTGATGGGTCCTTAGTTCAAAACAGCAAAGACAGTGTTCTTTAAATTTACCAGGGGTAGTTCTTGGTGGTCGTTGAATGTCTCAGCGACAATGGTGATATTGACTAGAGTCTTGGGTTGGTGTCAGGGGTGACTATTTTCAATTTTAATTTTTCTGGCTGTTTCAGTTAAAGGCAGTTGAGGTAGGGTTTGTTAAATGTCCTAGCGGTAGTTCTTGAGGGATGTTTAATATTTCAGCGGCGATGGCAATATTAACTAGAGCCTTGGCAAGGTTTCTGTGGTGATTATTTTTAATTTGGAATTTTTGGCAGTTTTAGTTAAAAAGCAGGTGAGACTGGGTTCGCTAAATGCGCTAGGGCTTGGTTTTTGGGGTCGTCAAATATTACTGCAGGGATGAGGATTGGAGCTAGGGTGTTGGGAAATTGTCTGGGAGTATTATTTTACTTCAAATTTGTTGGCTGTTTTGATCGGAAGTAGCCTAGATGAAGTTCCTTGAATGTACAAGGTTTTTTTTTGTTTTCAATAAATTATGGGCATGGTGACAGCAACTAGAGTCGTGGGAAGTTGTCTGGTATGAATATTTTAAATGTGAAATTTTTTTAGCTGTTTCAGTTGAAGGCAGCTGAGACGGGGTTTGGTTAAATTTGCTAAGGGTAGTTTTTTTTGGTTTGTTGATTATTACTGTGTGGTTAAGGATGTTATGTTATGTTCATAGTATTGAAAAGTGACTTGTGAAATTATTTTTCATCTCGATATTGTGTGGCCTTGTTTTGTGAAACCCGAAAAAGTCAATAAATTCTGACGTACATTTTTGATTTGTTTTATATCTATATTTTAATAAGGGGTTTGAAGTTTTGAAGAGCCTAAAGAAAGCCCAAAAATTTAGAGTGGATGATTTTTTTAATTTTTAAATGTTGCTGCAGACGAGATGCTGGCTACCAGCACCTCCACCCAAAATCTGGTTTTTTGACAAACATAAAAAGATCCCAAAAATCAGCATCGGTACTGCAGAATGGACAAAAATTACTTAAAATTATTGCATGAAGAAAATGTTCGAATTCCATTGTCAAAACTGGCTTATTGTCCTCTGCAGGCTCTATTTCTTGACCAATTTTGAAGTTTCTTTTTTAGGAATTCTCGGAATTAAATTGTTAATGTCTTCAAACTCTTCGATTATTCAATATAATTTTGCGTGCAAGAATATATAAAAAAATATAGTGATAAAACAAAAATTTCAAGAATTTGATTATTTATCTAAAAATAAAAGAGCCTCGGTTGCTCCGGCAATAGTAAGTCAGGCTTCCGAGCAGGATTTGGTGATTCGGAACTCACATCAAACTGTAAGTAACCTCAAAAGGGGCTAGTTTCCTCCCAAAGGAGAGCCCTCATGTTGATTTACAACAATGTTATTTTTTTTCTACAAAAATATGATAAACTGTATATTTTGTTTGAATAGATTGTTCATAACAATTTACTTGTATATTCAATTAATAACTCATATTCCTCAAGTATATGAGTATTAAATCTAGTTAATAGCGAGTTTATTTAAGCAATTTTCTTTTAGATAAAAAGCATATTCTTAAAATTGCAGTTTTTGACATTTAACTTGTTTATATATTGTTGCACACCAAATTATTATTAAAACTAAAGATTTTGAGATTTAGAGCGTGATTGCTTTATCATTCGTTAATAAGAATCCCTCTATTATTTCTTACAGATGGTCCACCACGAGTAACTGCTCAAACAGACCTAGGACAATTTCGGAATGGCCAAATAGTGAAGCTGGACAGTTTTAAAGAATATCGTGTAGTGGACTTCAAGAAGCTTCGGAAATTAGACGTCATTGAACGGAGCATTTTGAATGGAATTAGAGACCGAACCCCGAAACTCCAGGTCCAAATTATTAGGTTCCAAAAGTCTTTTTGGCTTTAAAATCAAGCAATCTGTTTAAACTCTAAACGGCATATTTTCAAATTTACCTATTTGGTAGAAAATTCACATTTTCGGGTTAAATATACAGTGTTTCGTAGAAAAATCGTGTTTTTTGCCTGAAAATTGAACGGTATGCTAAAAGCTTAAATTACTTAGTCGAAAATTAACTTTTTGTTGAAACTTCATATTTTTGGTTAATATTTAACTACATTGTTGAAAATTAAACCATTTATTTAAAAATAACCTATTTTGTTCAAAATTAAGTTTCTTGTACAAAATCAACTTTTTTGTTAATGAATTATATTTTCTGGTTGAAAATTCAACTGTTTTATAGATAATTCGCCTTTTTGGCTTCAAAGTTCAACAATTTCGTTGGAGGTTCATGTATTTTCTGTTTCAGAATTTATCTTTTATGAGTTGAAAATTTAATTTGTGTTGACAATTAATCTACTTTGTTGAAACTTAATTTTTTTGAGGATTTAGAATAGATATAATAATATAGATAGCTGTATTCAACTGGTTAGACATTCATTTTCTTTTATTGAAAATTTATCTTTTCGGGTTTGAAAGTCAACTGTTTTTCAAAACATTCGTTTTTTAGCTCGAAAAATCTATTCTTTTGTTGTCAAATCTTCTATTTGGTTGAGGATTCAACTATGGTTGAGGATTCAACTATTTTTAAAAAATTTGGCTTTCTACGTTTAATTCAACTGGCTAAAAAGCAATTTGATTGAATATTCAACTATTTTATCAATGTTTAAATTATTTTGTTGGAAACTCAACTATTTTGTTAAAGTCATCTTTTTTAATCGAAAATTCTACTGTGTAAAAAATTCGTTCCTTTGGATTAAAAATTCATCCTTTATTGCAGAAAAGTTAACTTTCTTGTTTTGAAAATGAATCTTTCTAAGATGAGAATTAACTTTTTTGTTGAAAATTCAGCTGCTTTGCTTCCAGTTTTAAATATTTTGTTAATAATGCAACTGTTTGGTTGAAAATGATTTTTTTGTGTTAAAAATTCGTCTTTTTGGATTTAAAACTCATACCTTCTGATAGAAAAATCTTTTTTGTTGCAAATTCAATTATTTTGTTGACCATGCAATATATTTCGATTTGAAACCTTAGTATTGTTAAGCGCTTTATATTAAATTTAATAGGGTGTCCAAACGTAACGAAACACCTAAATAATTTTCCAGGTAAAATATTTTTTTAAAAGGTCAAGGTCATTCTTGAAGTAACTTTTAACGAGGAATCCTGTGATGAACTTGAATTTGACCAATCGAAAGAGCGGGAAATTTTACGTCCAAATATGTACTCAGGTCATGGGTCAAGGGTGACCTTGAACTGTAATTTATTTAATTAAAATTTTTTTTTTGACGTTTTTCGTAAACAACTGAGCCGCAGCAGGACAGATTGCAACCGCCCCATACCTGGGTCAAGCCTAATAACCTCCAGCTGAAGTTCAAGGTCACCCTTGGTCCATTACCTGAGTACATGTTTGGACGTAAAATTTCCCGTTCTTTTGATTGCCGTTGTCAAAAATAGGGGTACCCCGAAAAAAAAGTTGAACTTGAAATAACCTTGAGGATCAAGCTCAAGGTCAAATTCAAGGTCACCACTGGATTCCTCGTTAAAATTTACTTCAAGAATGACCTTGACCTTTCTGAAAAATATTTTACCTGGAAAATTATGTAGGTGTTTCGTTACTTTTTGGACACCCTATAGTGTCTACATTAATTTTATTTAAAAAAAATTCATTCCTATATTGTTCCCTTATTTTCAAGAAAATCACCGTGATTCCCCTATTTTGAGAGAATTATTAGCTTTCCTACGAGAATCAGTATCATCAAAAGGGATAAATGGGTATGGGTATCGGATGCTTTGCGTGAAGATTACTATGACGTCCGCGGGTTACAAACGTCAAGATTCGCACTCCCCTTTCCTCTTAATTTATTCCTTATCAAATATAACCCTCATCCACATTTAATTTTTTTTTAGTTTATTCCACACTAAATAACTGCAAATATGGATAGAAAATTTGTAAAAGAACTCGTCACCTAGTTAAACATAGAATATGGATTATAGAAAATAATTCTTCTACTGTATATATCATTCCTTTGATCTAGGAAAAAAATTTTGGTATAACAAAAATCAAGACTTTATTTTCTTGTCAGGTATGAGTAGACTCACAATCTAGTACAATTTAGTAGTTCTGAGTTAAGGAACTTGTATCTGTGAAATAATTAGTAACTACATTTTTCTTACAGGGGATTTTTATATAAAGCTAGTCAAACCTGAGCCTTCTTTTAGATCATCCCTTACATTTTTCTCCCATCTGTTTCTCGGT
>CAKNYM010053094.1:148504-168133 GCA_932195095.1 Andricus curvator
GATCTTTAACTGTAGTTTTTTGATTTTGCAAGTTAGCCATGGTAGTTAAAATACAATTTAAAATAAATATTATAGAACTCTGCCTAAAACGTCTCACAATGTATTAGATACAGTTTAGTAGCTCTGAGTGAATGATTTTTTTAAATCATCAACCTGATTAATTAATATACTTTTCTCACGCAATCAGGTACACCTATAGAGCCTATAGAGATGGATCATTTGACAGACAGCAGTGATAAAAATGTTGGAATGCGTATGGCTGGCAGATGGCGCCCTTTGCTACCGCGGAGAGCATAAGATTCACTTTTTTGTTCAGTTGGTAATGTGCAAAACAAAATACAATCTAAACTAAATATATTATAGAATTGTGACTAAAGCTTCCAGTATTTTTTTTAAGGGTTCCTTTGGGACTCTACAAATTGTTCTTTATCTCAGGTTGATTAAATATAAGGTTTCTCGTACATGAAGCCACGTGTTAATATTTAATTCTTCCTAAATCATCAAGATACAATTTTTTTTTGTACCAGTATCAAGTTTTCAGGGTACAGTGAAACAAGCAAAATATATGTTCTATACCACTAGTGTATATTAATATTTTAAGTATTTTTTTAACAGAATTGACACAAAGTTATAATTTCGAAATTCCTTGACAAAATTTTTCATCTTCCCTGATTGCATCAACAATAATGTTGATGCAAAAAAACGTTTGTTTTTAAATTTGTTTTGAAGACTTTTTGCTGCAACAGTCATACATAATTTTAGAAGGGCCATACACCAATTACGTAAGATGATTTGGGGAGGGTAAAATCTTAGTCTTTTTATGTGGGTGTGTAGAAAGTGAAGATGTAACGTAAGAAAAATTTGTATTACAAACAGAAAAGTAAATCTGCATATGTTACAACCTACGAGTATTGCATTTTCAATAAAATAGGTGAATTTTTAACTAAATAGTTTATTTTTCAATTCAAAAAATTACATTCAAACCCAAAAAAAAGAGATTTTTAACAATTTAGTTACATTTTCAACAAAAGAAAAAAATCTGCAACCACGAAAATTAATTCCTAACGAAACCTTAGAATATTTAAATTTTCAATCAAAAACAGTTTAGTTCTCACACAGGCGAAATAGAAGACCAAACATTTTAATTTTTCACCAAAAAGCAGAATTTTTTCCCCAAAAATACAAATTTTCAACGAAATACACTAACTTTCAACTAAGAAATATACATTTTTAACCAATTTAATGCATTTTTAACTATATCGTTGCATTTTCCACTCAGTAGGAAAAATTTTCAACTAAAATACAATGGTTGACATTCAAGTTAAAATATTAGTTTTCAACCAAATGAAATAATTTTTAACAAAATGTTTGAACCTTCAATCAAACAGATGAATGTTCCCCCGAGAAACTGAAATTTCTAACGAAAAAGAGGATAGTGCAATTTTGAACTAAAAAAGATACATTTTCAAAAAAAATGGGCTAGTTGAATTATCGGTTAATAAAATGAATTATCAATAAACAAAACAATATTTCAACAAAATAGGTGAATTTTCAATCAATTAGTTCCATTTTTCAATAAAGAAGATTAATTGCCACTTAAAATATAGAATAATTAAATTTTCAGTAAAACAAGTTAATATAGAAACAAGAATTAAAAAAAAAAATAGTTAAAGTTTTATCGAAAAAATGGTTGTTGAATTAAGATGATGATTCATAACCCAAATAAAATGAATGTTAACAAAGCAGTTAAAAGTTGAAATTTGAAAAAGTTGAATTTTCAACAAAAAAAGTTAATTTTCATCCAAATAGTTAAATTATCAAGAAAATAATCAAATTTTCAACCGAACTATAAAATTTTTAACCACAAGATGCATTCTCAACAAAAAAAAAAGAATAAACAAATGATGAAATTATGCTTTTGTAAGACTTAATTGTAATTAACATATTTTCATTTTTTAATTTAATTTCATGAAGGTTCCACATTGATTTAATTAGCCGAATTTATATGTATGTTTACTTCCGTAATTTATAAAATCTTATTATGATTCTCTGTGGGGGAGGAAGGTGCGGGTTCAGAGAAAATCTTATTGTATCTTACATGGGAGAGGGGAGGATAACAATTTTAGAAAAACGCCTTACGTAGTTTTCAGATGAGCCCCAAACTTAAATATCAATTTATCGAAAATTACCTGACTCTTTAAGGTTTTTATTTCGCATTATCTGACTTTCATTAACCACTTTTAAACTCCGTGACTTTCCCTGATTTCCCCAACTTTCCTGACCCGTGGCATCCCTGTTTCATCACATACTTTTAAATGGGCAAAATAATGAAACTTTACATTTTTTTTTCAGAATCGATGCGGCGGTTCAGTTATTAGAAGTTCTGATGAACTTTTACAACAATTAGTATAAATAATATAATTCGTTTCGGACAGATGTAATTTGGATCAAGACTTTGATGATTAAAATAGTTTGTAAAAGATTCGGCTCCTCCCTGGGGGTTTTTGCCACAAATGGATTTTTCCGGCCGGGTTGCACTGTAGCATGATTGTATGGCAGTGCAGGCAAATGCGGGGAGCTTGTAAAAGTAAATTTAATAAATAAATGGTATTCCTTGTACTCTCAAAGTTGACTCATTTCACAGCCCTTCCCTTTGTCTGGCTCCGAATGTATTTGATCGGGAGGAACAAATTTACTTTAATTCATCATATATCAGCCAATTTGCGGATATGTACCTGAGAATTGCATAAATCATGCATTCATATTTTGAAGCTCATGGTGAGTCAAGAAAATTTCGAGCAACAAGGAAACAAAAAAAAAAAAGAATTCTTAACAAAGCAGTTAAATTTTCCACCCCAGAGATAATTTTTCAAAAAATACATGAATTTTCAACCAAAAAAGATGATTTCTGAACCAAAAGGTTGAATTTTTATGTAAAGAAGATTTTACAACCAAGAACGGAATAGTCAAATTTTTAGCTGAAAAATAAATTTTTAACCAAAAATTAAACAAATTTTCAACAGAGTAGTTAAATTTTCAAGTAGTTGAATTCTTGACCAAAATAGATAACTCTAACATATAATTTCCATTCTCAACTAAATAATTAAATTTTCAATCAACTTTTATAATTTTTAAACACACGAGATAAATTCCTATGCAAAAATATAGTAGTAGACTTTTTAAACTAAGAGGAATTATCGTTTAATTCAAACTAATTCGATTTTCTTATTGGTTTCAATTATATGTGAGTTCGCACTTAAGCGAAAATGTAAGAAAAAAGAGAAACAGCGGCGAATAGGGGTAAGAGTTTGAAGTCTGAAATATAAAAGTGATTTTGAAACTCATTAAGTTACTATTGAACTACACCATTTCAGGGCCATCTTTCGCAAAATTTTCAAACAGTGTTAACATTTATCATCAGGAAACGTACTTAACGTTATCTAAGTTCGTAACGTTAATTGCACTGACCCTCCAACTTACTTTCTATCCTTGTTACCAACCATAGTAATTCTGAACAGTTTTTAAATGTTTTTTGTTTAAAAATGATCTACGTTAGATTTCTAAGGAAATCGTTAAAGCCGACTTTTAAATTATTGATTTTTATATTTATTTATTTAACGCAAAGTGTGGCAAAATGAGAAATTTTGCAAATTGGATTTTTTTCTCTAAAGAAATAAATAAACTTGCTATGTATCATATTAAATGTAGACTTGTCATTTCTGTTTTATTTATCCAAAATACTATGAAAAAATCAGAAATTCAAATTTTGAGCCACACGACGCGAAATATGGGGAAAACATTTCTTTGAACCATTTTTTGACAGAATTAGTAGTTTTTAATTTATTTATCGGAATTGATATACCAAAATCAAAAATTCCACTACTACGCCAAAAGGCGTGAGATAAGCAAAAAGTCCGTCAAAAATTCTGTGAAAAAAATCCTATTCTTAGCACAACAACGTGAGATAGGGAAGAATGGCTGAACAAAGGATTGTATATTTTTATTGTAAGGTAGTTTGAAAAATAAATGTACATTAAAAATGTATGTAGGTAAAGAAACTATACTGCATTACATAGAAAATTCAGAAAACAAAGAAGCTTACAAAAACTGGGATTTAAAAGAGACGTTTTTGCTAAGATTTCATTGAAGAATTTCGAGATTAAGACATTATCGAGCATACGAAGCGCGATATTAGATAAACGCTTGCTATCGTTGAATTTATTGCAACTGTTCGATAGTGAAAAGCTAAACATTTTTTCATGAAAACGTGTAAAATTATTTGGGGTTGAGAATATAATATTAATTAAAATAAGCTTATACAAATGGGACACGTAACAAATAGAAGAGTTGAATGAAAGATGATTCTGAAACTTGTCAATATACTTGTGAATAATTTTATAATAATTGTAGGAAGCATATTCTTACAGGGAAAGTCTTTAAATTTGTTTCAAGGGTTCATTTAACATCCCTTAAATTTTCAAGAAAGGAAATCAGTAATTTCTGAAAACTCAGAATCACGGAAATTTTTTTTATTATCCTACTGTTAGTGGCAATCAAATAAAAAAAAGTGGAAAACATATCCTATTAGAGAAAGTCGTTGAAATTTTTCAAAGGTTGTTTTAACATCCCTCTAAGATCCAAGCAATGAAACTGACATTTCATATCAACCGAAATCACAGGAGATTTTTTATGAAACATATCCTTAAAGAATTCAAGCGAGGAAATTGATATTTTCAATAAATAAAAATCGCAACACTCGCTCGGTCTTTGCAGTCATCCCACATATGTGCATGAATCTTTCAAAATTAAACGGCAAACCATCGAAAACTGTAATTTGGTAATAGGCCGGGATTCCTTATTCGTATATTGCAAAATAAAGTTCAAATTTTATTTGTAAGATTACTATTTCTTTTTTATTCGGCAATAATCTTTATTTGCAGGTAGCCTAAAAAATGTGTTATTTCAATAAATATACTTTATTCCAATTCCTATCGTGCTCTTATATTGAAATTTTTATTGCCTTTTTTACATTTTATTGTACTTTGTGCCTCTTTCCAAAAAATAATTTTTATTAATAATGTTATTCTTCACGATTCAAACCAGAACCACTTGTCCCATGAAAAGATGGTTGGAAGCCAATTTGTAGATATAATAGGGGCAACTGATTTTGTTAACCAACATTGTATTGTATCTTGTGCGTTTCTTCCAAAAATTTAATTTTTTATGTTATTTTTCCACGATTAAAACCAGAAATATGTGTCCGATCGAAAAATGATGCATAACAAATTTGTAAATCTTTTTTGAGTGAGCAATTTTTTTCAATTCATTTTTTTCGTACCTTGTGTGGTTTTTCTAATAATTTGAATTTCTTAAAATGTTTTTTTACGATCAAAACATGTTTTTTACCAATTCAAAGAAATGAGCTCTTTGCCTATATTACCTGACTCAAAATAAATGTTAAGAAAACCCTAACATAACCTCAAATTGTTAAAACTTATAAGATTTTCTAAATACACTTGATCATTTTTATCTCAAAATGTGCTGACTCTTTAATTAGGTACCGTAAGAGTACATTTACATAATATTGTACAATTTCCTAATCCGAATTTCTTCGAGCGCTTATGCTTAAATTTGTATGCAGTCGATCATCACTAGCATTTAACGATACTCGAAATGAGAAAGAAACAGTCTCAAAATGATGAATTTCTCCTAGATTCTCAAAATCAGTCGACGAAGCTAATTTTTGTGCAACTTATAACTACACCGATTTTGGCGTTCTGTTGACGTTCGGCGTTCTTCTGTGCTTTTTATTCAACTATTTCTTGAAGAAGTCTGATTTGAATTGCGGAAATTTCAAAAAGCTTAGCTAGTGTACTTTGCCATTATCAATTTGAGTTGAAATTCAGTGTGCATTTTTGTGCTGAACTTTAGAATTCCTAGAATTAATTTGTATTCTACATGAAAAATAATAGGAACCAAGTAAATGCATTCGCCTGAATCATATTCATTAGTATCAGGAAACTATTCCCCCACAGTAGTGATCCTCATTTGAACCAGACGCATGTTTTTTATGAACTGAAAGAAATGAGCTCTTTGACTGTATTACCTGAACCAAAATAAATATATCATACGTTCAAGAAAATGATTTCTTCGCCTCAAAAGATTTAGATTTGTTGCAATCTGATTTAAAACATTCACTTGATTCAATTAGCTCGATCCCTTGAATTAATGAGTATGCCTTTGAACTAGTCAATTTATCAATTTTCCCTAGATGAAAAAAACATTGTGTTCACATAATGATGTATTTCTTCATTTAACGGAAATGTTTCATTTAATTAGTAGACTTAATTCATTTATAACAAGTAAATATTAACTTCCACGAACTAATTATTTTTTAAATCAAATATGCATTCATGTACATGGAAGAAACATTTCTTTGCTCTAGGCCGTCTATGATTAAATACAGCTTTTCGAATTCTGTTCTCTATGTTGTGGCCTAAATTTGCCCTTTGGCAGTCCTTTGGTAACGTTGGTATTGTTCCATCTGTAGAAAAGAAACATATATTAATAGGATTGGAAGGATATTGATGCGTAATCCTATACTTAAATTCTCGCTTATTGTCGAAACGTACTCCTCTGACATCCATCATGTATTCCACTAGCAATGGAGGCAACTTATTAGTGATGGGTATGCGTTTGTGGTCAGGCGTTCTTACTTTAGTTTCGGTAATAGAATTTTCTGGAGGGTATAGTTTGAAGATTTTCATAGATTTGTGTGGAGCTGAAAATACTGACAACAATTTACACTCTGATGGACTTTCTGGCGTTTTTAATTGAGGTATAAAAGTCACCTTTTTTCTGTTTCTGAACCTAGACTCGCCCATCCCTTTATTACACCATTAGGCCATTTCCCTTTTGGGGTAAGCGTGACTCACTCGGTGAGAAAAGGAGTAATGTGGGGAGGGGTATAGACTTTTAGATCTATCTAGAATTCCCGTGTTACTTATTTAAATAACACGTTTGTTCCGCAATACTGCTCCAACCCGGGCTGCTGATCAATCTCTCCAGCGATCACCCCAAGTGAAGAGCCTCACAAAGTCGGCATGTGAGGTTCCCCAATGCATAAAACAATCCTCAATACATAGGATTCATCAATTCGCACAACCTGTGAAGTATGTACTCGCCACTGTATTTAAGCGTTTTAGCGTTAATACTGTCTACACCAGCTGCCTTACCATTCTTTAAGTTCCTAATTATATCCCTAATCTCAGTGACATAGATTCTCTCAATTGAGTCTCTCAAAGCGTCTAGTATTTCCTCTGTATCATATAGCATTTCACAGTTGCTATTTCTCATGCTGACAAACTATGTACTTTTACTTTTCTTCATATATTTATAAATCAGTTTCTTCCTTTCTTCAAAGATGTTTTGCATTTTCTTCTTTTCTTCTGTTCTGATTTTATCTTTACTTTCCGCGACTAGTAGTTTAAGTTTCCTCTTTTTGTGTCTGTAATAATTTTGCAAGTCTATTTCTCTCCTCATCGCTAATGCCTGTGATATTCAACCTTCTTTTATGTGCTTTTTCTTCTCTTTGGAGGCGGCCTGTATTTCATCATTCCATCATGCACCACCAGACATTCTCCCTACAACTGCAGTACCACACACTTCAGTCGCACTCCTAACAACGGCATCCTCGATCGCAGCCGAGGCGCCCTCTATATTTTGATTGTTTATTAGCGCCTTCCAAGTTTCCTCATATATGCGGTCATTTATCTTATTCTGAAAATCTATTCGCACTTCTGGTTTCTGTAACTTCTTAGTTGTGATTTATACACTCGAGGTACATCCTCGAGTCTTTGTCAATAAAAGAAATAGGTCTTAAAGGGTTAAAATGCGTGACTATATGATGATGCTAAAATTGAATATAAACTTTTTCTTGATGAAGGTATTATCGTTCTAGAATTCCATCTGTTCTCAGGGCAAAATCTGGAGAGACAACGTGAATAATTACAATAATATCTCTTAGGTTAATTTTACTGTACCTCAGGTAAAAATGATATTTTATCTTACTTTTGTTATCCCTAGAGATGCAGCTCTGATTATTAGTAACTCTTGGTTTAAAGAGTTTAGTTTTATTATATCATTATCGGCTGCCGTGGCAAATAAAAATGAAGCTTTTTTTCAATCAAAATTGGATGATGAAAATTCTACTCCTGGAGATTCTGAATCTGCTGTTGAGAATAATGTTCATTTATCATCCCTTAAACATTTATGCAAGTAAATCGAAATTTCCTAACAACTAAAAATCACAGGAGATTTTTCGATTATGCATTTAGGGTCGGCAATTAAATAAAAAAACGTGGAAAACATATTTTATTAGGGAAAGTCTTCGGCATTTTTGTAAACATTGTTTCAACATGCCTCTGAAATTCAAGCAATGAAATTGATATCTTATACCAAACAAAATCACAGAAGATTTTTGCATTATATTATTGGAGTCGGAAATCAACTCGCATCCAGCGTGGGAAACATATCCTAGCAGGTAAATTTTTGAATTCATTCTAAGGCTTGTTTTAACATCCCTTAAAAATTCTAGCGAGGAAATTGATATTTTCCAAAAATAAAAATCACGGGAAATTCTCATTGCGCGGCACGCTTCGCTCGCAATTTTGAGCACGCTTGAAGCGCGTCTGCAGGATTTCGCGCTTTGCGTTCAATAATGTATTTATATCGCGATACGTGCTCCGTTTTGATACTTCACCACATTGGTGCATGAACCTTTTAAAATTCAAGGTTAAGCAATCGACAACTGTAATTTGGTGATCGTCCGGGACTGCTCATTCGGATATTGCAAAATAAAGTACAAATCTTATTTTTATGATTACATTTATATTTGTTCCTTATTTCGCAATAATTTTTATTCGCAGCTACCCTGGATAATGTATTATTTCAAGAAATGTACGTTATTGCAATTCATAATGTGCATTGATATTGAAACAGACGTATTTTCATTGTTTTGCTTTTATAATTTAAAAATTATTAATTAATTAATTTAAGTCTTATCAAAAAATGACTTAAAGCCAATTTGTAGATATAATTGGGTCGCTTTTCAAAAATTTATTTTTTTACGTTATTTTTTATGATTAAAACATAAACTGTGCGTCTTATTAACAAATGATTAAAAACAAATTTGTAGATCTTTCTTGGGTCAACAATTTTTTTCTATTTATTTTTTCTTATACCTTACGTCGTTTTTCCAAAAATTTTAATTTTCAAATTTTTTTTTTACGATTAAAACAAAAACTATGCGTCTGATCAAAAAATGATTTCTAATGAATCTGTAGAGCTCTTTGGGTTGAACAACTTTTGACGATTTAATTCTTTTCGCAGTTTCTGTAGTTTTTCCTAAATTTTTATATTTTCAATGTCATTTTTGACGATTAAAACAAAAGCTACGGGTTTTATAGAAAAATTAGTAACATCAACTTTATTTATCTTTTATTGATGAATAATTTTGCATGTTAACATTTTTTCATATCTCGTATAGTTTTGCTGGAAAATGGAACGTCTCATTTTCAAAAAGCATCTTCTATAAATAAAACTAAAATCGTTGCTCAATAATGGCTATGTAACATACTCGTCCTTTCTTTTCAGCTCTTAAAAAAGTTCAACAAAAGCCAATCTAATCGGGTTATTCCTCTGAAAGTTATCATGTATACAGACAACGACGACAACAACGGCGGCTATTACGATGACGATAAGCAGAAGGTTGCTGTATTCATGTTAAGGGCTGTTTTAACATCCGATATACATTCAAACCAGAGGAAATCGACATTTCCTATCAACTGAAATCACAGATGACTTTTAATTTTATTATTGGTTACGCACATCAATTCAATTTAAACTTATGAAACATAAAATAGCATGGAACGTTTTTGAATTCATGCGAAGGTTTTTTTTAACATCCCCTAAGCATTCAAGAAAGTAAATCGACATTTCCTAAAAAGCAAAATCGATGGGATTGATTCGATTATGCTGTTGGTGTCGGCAATCACTTTAAAATGAATGTTAGGAACATCCCCTAGCAGGAAAAATTGTGGATTTTTGAATGGTTAATTTAACATCCCTTGAAGATCGAAAGAAAGTTACCGACATTTCCTAAGAACCAAAATCACAGGACATTTTTTTAATTTTAGGGGTCGGGAATCACTTTAAAATTAATGAGAAAAACATATCCTAGTAGGTAAACTTGCTGAATTTATATAAAGAGTTGCTCTAACACCCCTTAAAGATTCAAACCAGGAAATTGATATTTCTTAAAATCCATATAATCGAATCGAATTTCCAACATTATCAAAAAGTTTTAGTCAGATTTATCTAGTTCAAACAGGTTTTGTAGAGCACGTACGTTTAAAGAAAGTATATGTATATTTACCTAAAAGCCATACAGATTACTCGTTTCTATGAAGTGTGACGATGCGAAGCATTTTCGAACCCTATTTATTATATCATGAAAATAACGATTTCTTGTCAGCAGAAGTGGTTGGAAATTTTTTAATGAAACTCCTTGAGCAGAAAAATAGCTCGAAACATTAACCAATTATAAATGGCTAATAAACCATCAGTTTTTTCAGATTAAAATTTTTTTGTACAAAACCACATTTGGATATATCATTAGATATATGGCCCTATTGAAATATGCACTTGAATTTTTTCAAGGGGTTGTATTTGCAATTCCTAATAGACGAAAAACGAAAACCGCTGATTCTTAACAGCTTACATCCCAGGGGATTTTTTTTGTTAACATATCTTACGTTGACTTTACTTTTTAAGGATTTCCTTGATTTTCAACATTTAAATTGAAATAATATGGTCAATCACCAAATTTATCATAATTTGTAGTCATCCATTTACCGAAATAGCCACACTCAAATAAGGCAAATTAAATTATTAATAAATAGTTTTAGATGCTCAAACTTTCTGGGGTTTATTGAATAAAAAGTTGATATTGAAGCAAATGGTTGAGAATCAGGAAGCGGCCCAATTCTGCAAGTCAAGCGGGCCGTACGTTTAGATTTGACCGCGTTATGAACGTACATAAAAGTACGGACTGTCCGGACGTTTAAACTTTGCCTCAAATATTATCGGGCGGGCCAACGGGATTTTTTCCGAAATCCCACTTTACCAATCCGTGCCAGCTAATTTGCAATGTTTCGTGATTTTAACCACTTACAATTGAAAGAACAGATTACTATTATTACATTGATATATTTAAGTAAATGATGGCTGAACAAAAAAGTGTTAAAATAAAAATTTGACTGTCGAAAAAAGTTTATTATACCGCTGAATCTATATTTTGTCGAAAATGAGATTATTAGATAGAAAGTTCTAAATAATTCAAATACACATATGCTCACCAAAACAATTTTTTATAATTCGTGTTTCCGATTATGCCAAAAAGACTTTTATATATGCAGCCCTAAATAACTCTATATACATATATGTACCATATACTTTCCCTGCTAGTGTATGTTTGCCAAGTTCAATGTGAATTGGTTTCCGACCCCAATATTGTAACCAAACAATCTCCTGCCATTTTGGTTGTTAGGAAATGTAGACTTCCTAGCTTAAATATCTAAGGGTTGTTGAAACAACCCTTAAAAAAATCTGCCCGCTTCGCGGGCACATTCTCATCGCGCGCTTCGTGCGCGGCTCGCTGCGCTCGCAAGTTTGAGCGCGCCTAGGGCGCGCGACTTTTGGATCTCGCGCTTCGCGCTCGATCATATATTTATCTCGCGCTTCGCGCTCGATTATGCATTCACCTCACGCTACGCGCTCGGGCGTATTTACATCGCGCTTAACGCTCGGCTCCTCTAGATTTTTGAACTTCGTGTTCGACTTCGATGAAAAGAAAAAGTTTTGTTTACAAATATTATAAAATTATCAAAACCTCTACATATTAAGTGATTGTTAAATTTGTTTTTATTTTAGACTGAAAAGGAACTTTATTTACTCAAGGTTCTATCGACCTTAAGGAACACATTTTCATCTAGACACTCGCGCTTCGCGCTCGATATTTGATTTGAAAATCATTTGAACCGTATGATAGATACAAAAAAGTTTGAGCGCACTTACGGTGTGCGATTTGGTAAATACACTGAGCGCGCACTTTGTGCTTCGTGTTATATGTTCTTCATATACAAATGACTAAATTTGTATTTGATTTCAAATGAAAAGTAATGATATAATTCAGGCGACAAATTTTATTGGTTAACATTTTATTTTAGTTTGTGCCGTTTATCAAAAAAGTTAATTTTTTCATTTTGAATATATTCTTACAACAAAAATTGATTAAGGGTTTGTAAGTCTTTTTTGAATGCACAATTTTTGTTCATTTATATGTTTTCGTACCTTGCATTGTTTTTTCAAAAATTTGATTTTTTTTTACTGTCAATGTTATTTTCACGAATAAAACAAAAACCACGCATCCTATCGAAACATGAGTCACAATAAATTTGTACCTCTTCCTTGGATGAACAAATTTTGTTTCGGTCATTTTTTCGTAGCTGGTAATATTCGTCTGAAAAATTGATTTTTCTATTTTCAATGCTGTTTTTTACGAATAAAACAAAAACTACGCGTCATATCAAAAAGTGAATAATAAGCAATTTGTAGATCTTTTTTAGGTACACAATTTTGGTCAAATGATCTTTTCTGGTATCTTGCATAGTTTGACAGCAAAATGGCTTTTTTGATTTTTCATTAATTTTTTGTGCGATCAAAATTTGAATTTTTTATTTTTCCAAAAATTCAAAAAGTTGTTATGAAAATATTATAGGGTGTTCAGGAATCAACGTTTTTTTCCTTTTGACTTTTTTTCATATCGTGCGTTTTTCGGCTTAAAATGTTCATTTTCGTTTGTTTTTTGGAATTTTGAAAATGCTATAACTCCAGTAATTTTTTTTTTATCACGAATAGTCATAAGAATATTTTGTTCGTCATTTTGCGTACTACTAATAACCGCACATAGAATTTTCAAATCTTCAAAAAAAGTGGTCTCAAAAATTTTCAAAATGTTCTCACTTTTTGGATTTTCATCCAAAATAGCTGGTTAACGAACTCGTTCTCTATTTTTCGGCCATAAAAAAGTCTGCCAAAGCTCAATCAAATCTGATCATTTTTTCGAAAGTTATCGTGGCTACAGACAGACAGACAGACAGACTACAGACAAACAGACACCTTGGTAAAAATCGTTTTTTCTAGCTCAGGGGGTCTCAAAACGTGGAGATTTGATGAAAACCGACTATGTCAAATTTTACATAAAACCAATAGGGTAAGGAGGGGCAGCGCCGACCGGTGGGGCAAAGGTAACTTTGCTTATAACATCGCTATTATTTAACAATTTTCATTCTACTTTGCATTAAATAAATCTGTTTTATTATAGAGATAGCGTTACTTCCTGATATCTTGAAAATTGACGTTGTAAAAGAAAAATTATGCAGAAAAGAGTTTTGACAACGAAAGAATGGAAGATTCGCTGGCAGAAATGTAAAGTTTTCGACGTTAATGGCAATACTTACAGTATGAAAATTTTATATTTTGACAGATAAAACAATATCACATTATGTCATTATAATAATTGAACGTAATACAAGTCCAAAGTGTATTTAATATCGTAAATAATTGAGGCCTCACCAGTGGGGCAAGCCCGACCAAAATAATAGTTTACACGTGCTTAGGTTATAAACGTATCATAAGTTTGGTCGATAAGTCATCGGTAATGTAGAACAGCCACTTATCTTCTGGGCTACATGCAAGAAACTCTATTATATATTATTATTTTCAATCCGTCGGTAGAGCGGGTGTTCTGTACTGGTACGGTAGAAACCTTTGCGCGTACTCCGTCTCTAGTTGAATGTCAACTAATAAGAGGTTATATCACAGCTATCACTATTTTTATTAAAAATAACTTATTCTTCTTGCTGAATATGTTTAAAGGTAATTTTTCCAATACATAAAATACCACAGACGCGGAACATCATGTTTTCCACTCTTCAGATGTTTTGATTTTCATAAAAAGCTGCGGTTGGCTTTGCCCTCCGGTGTGGGGCAAAGCCGACGAAATACAGCTTGTCAGAAATAATTCAATTATTAAATCATTGTTTTATTCATATAATTGTTACTTATAGAAATATGATGTACAATAATGTAGGACTCGAAATGGGAAAAAAATGGATCAATTCCACATCTTATTAACTTTAAAAAAATCATTGACTGTTAACTGGTCGGCGCTGCCCCTCCTTACCCTACCTTCTCATTAGAATGAGAATGTAATAAATTCCAAAACTTTTCCTGGTAAGGGATGTTTCCTGCAATTACTTTTAAGTGATTTTTTATCCCAATAGTTTAATCAGAAAACATCCCATGCTTTTCGTTTTTTGGAAATTTTGGATGTAAATAATCAAATATAGTAAAAAAATGTAAAAAATTATTGTGAAGTGAATGATGTACAGAAAAATGTAAGTGGATGGTCAATAAAAAGTTAATAATATAGCTTATTTCTGTATTTTTCAAATAAATATTTTAAAACTTTTTTATAAAAAGAACACTGTTAGAAAAATCTCTACTAAATGTAGTATACATGTAATGGAAACAAGAATGCATAACATGAAATTAAATTTAGTATACCAGCGTACAGTAAATGTAGTATATTCATACTGAATTTATTATACACGTATATGAAATTTAGTATACGCGTGTACTAAATTCAGTATAAATATACTGAATTCACTGTACGCTGGTATACTAAATTTGATTTCATGTTGTGCATTTTTGCTTCCATTACATGTATACTAAATTTAGTAGAGATTTTTCTAACAGTGAAGAGTAGCTTTAGAAAGCATCCGATGATTCCAGCAGTGCATTGCAGCACCTTGAAAACAATTTTATCGAATAAAATTATATTAAAATTTAATACATTTGGTTAAAAATCAATTTTCTAATTATTTAAAATAAAGTATATCCTTATATTTATAAATTTTGTTACACTTTGTTACATTCAAGACTAAATATATGAAAAAGAAAATTACTACTTATAATTGAATTAATTTCAAAAAATGGAATTAAAATAAAAATATTTTATGATAATATGGTGGCATATGACAAAATTTTTTTTCCAAAGTCGCTCATTTTTAATTTGCCACGTATAGATCTGGCCTAATTCGGACTCTAAAATTTTCAAGGATAGTCAATAAAGTTTCTTCTATTTTATGATTATAAAAATAAGTTTCACTCAGAACGTAATTGTCTCAACTCCATTTCATCACCTAAAAGTAAATAATATTTATTGTCAATAGTATGGTAACGTATGCCATATGGGTGATTATCCCGAAACGACAATTCTACAGGCAAAAAAATAAAAAAAAATTATTTATTCATACGTAAAAACTTCTGATTTGTTTTTATATTAGACTAATAAAAGACAATAATCTTGAGGCCATGAATCTTGTATTTTTATCTTTCTAGAAGTTTTCTTTCCACGGTAAATATTTTTTGCGATTACTCAGCAATCACGCAATATTAATTCTTATTCTTGGTCCAGATTCAAAGAATTTTATATGCTTTTGAACGCAAGATTTCAAAGAGATGATTTTGCTGGAAAACCCTTGGACTTTGAAGTCACATATTTTTTAAATCTTCCAATAAAATAATTACAACATAGGCTGATTAAGCTCCATCCAAACTTTCAAACGACTTTTTTTTTTAAATAAATTGTCTTTCGACAAGAATTTTTATCAACAAAAATACTTATATCGCAGTTTTGTACAAAGAAAAGTTTTCTTTTTTGCAATCATTTCTTTACTTCTGAAGAATATCCTAGCACACTGGATTGCCATTCAACAACATAATTATCATTGTTTTTCAACATTCTTGTAAACAGATTCACACTATAAACTTTTTTTACTTATAAGGTTTTTTTTTCTCGGCGAAATATCGGCGAGAAAAAGAACCTCCTGAGCTAAAAAAGGTCAAAGCAGTGATTTTGTTCATAAGTATTGATAAATATAAAGATAATTATTATACTTTTTTGTAAAATATCAATTTTTTTAGTAATTATATTATTATAGAGATGAAAAGAAGTGCCTTTGCAGAAATGGAAAATATTGTATGTTGAAAAATGTGAATTTTTTATACTCATTGTTGATAAAAAACACAAGTATATTATATTATATTTTGTTAAAAATTCATCTTTTTTCATGGATTTAACTGTTTATGATTTCGAATAAAACAATGTTGTAGTCTGAAATATCAACATAATAACATAATAACATAATAACATAATAACATAATAACATAATAACATAATAACAATAATAACATAATAACATAATCTTCGTTTAAAAATGCAACTTTTTGTTGAAAATTCTGCATCTTGTTGAAAATTCGTCTTTTTGGAAAGAAAATTAATCTTCTTGGTTGGAAATTCATCTTTTGAGTTTCAAATTAATCTGTTTCGGTTGCGGATTCAACTATTTTGTTGAAAATACCATTCTTTTGGTGAAAATTTCATCTTTTTTGGTTGAAGATTCAACTATTTTCTCACAAATTAATCTCGTTTGGATGAAGATTCAGCTAGTTTACTAAAAATTCGTCTTTTTTGTATAATTTCAACTGTTTTTCATGTATACAAATCTTTTTGGTAGAAATACCAATTATCCATTAAATTTTTCCTTGAAAAATCATACCTTTTGGTAGAAAATTGATTTTATTGTTGAAATTTTGACTAGAGATCTTAGATCTTACACAATCTTTTTGATTGTTTCAAGAATCTTAGAAGAAACGACACTCATATAAACTTAGAATGAAATAATCTTAAAAAATAAATGGTTCTTCGAAATTTTTCTTTGTACTGAAAATCATTTTCTCGATCAATTTGAAAAACTACATAAAACTGATTAAATTGAATGAGTGGCATATGGTAAAAAAATTGTTCCAATGTCGCTCGTTTTAAATTTCCGCGTGTAGATATGGTCTACTCTTAACTTTTCAAGGATAGCAAATGAAGCTTTCCTTTTTCGTAGCAATAAAATACGTTTTAACAAACATTTTATTGTCTTAACCTCATTTCATCATCTTTAATGTGATAATGAATAGTATATATATAGGTGACACGTACGCCAAATGATGTCAGTTACAACTCAATAAGTTCCTTCAAAATCAGTAAAATCAGTTCGTGGTCTTCAGAAAAATGAAAATATTTATTTGCAATCTGGTCATTCTTTTTATGGCATTTCTTCATTCTGTTCGTAAGTAGAATATAATTTGTATAATGAATGTAAAATAATTGGGACATGTGTTGGAAAAAATGTTGTAATAAAGATCTGAAAACGAATTATTGCAGCTTGAGTTTGAATCATTTTCAACACATGTTACCCACAAATTACATTAATTACTTTAATTTAATTGTTTAAAATTTCACTTTACTACCAATATTTGCATTATACCCACAATTTTAGAAGGTTCAATACATTATTAAAAATTAAGAAGGTTTCAAACAACATTTTTGTTTTCCATTATATTAACAATATTTATAAGGAAATAAAATTCAATTAATTATATTAAATGCTCATTTAACTAGTTTTATTCAATAAATAACAGAAATCATGATTAGCACACCACAGTAGTATTGAAAGTATTGCATTTTTTTTATGCTTCCTTTTTCGGAAAATTTTTTGTTCTCAGCTTTAACCCTCAGATATATTTACAATCAACTAGAGTTAAAACTTGAGCAAAAACAAGAAGGCCAATAATTTTTTTATTGTTTGATTTTATTATTATTAACAAATTTCATAAACATATATAAGATTTTCATACTTTTTTCTCGAAAAAAAAATTTGCTATCTAATATGTATCGATGTAGCTTCTAAAAAATACTCACCTTCAGAAAATTGTGAACACTTCACATTTAGCTCTGGTATATTTTTTATACCTTTTCCGTAAACAAATTACATTTTTCATATTTCATGTATCAAATTAGTTGATTAGTTATAAATAACTTGAATAAACAAATAGACAATGTGCATCCTTTCTTCGGTGAAAAAATTCGTTGGCATCTAATATTTATAGAATTACATTGTCAGACATATAAGAAATAAGAAATCTTTTATTTTTGAACAAAAAAATTATTCATCATCTTAAATGTATAAAAATAGCCTAATCAGACTTAATAGAATCCAGACAATTCTGGATTTTAGTAAGCCTGATGAGCTATTTATATAAAATTTCAACAATTTTCTGGAGATCAGTAAGTCCGAGAAGCCATTTTGATAGATATAAGATGAAGAATAATTTTTGAACCACGAAAAATGTATAAAAATTTTCCATTTCTTCACTTAAATTATTTAAAATAAAGCTAAATGATAACTGTCAAAAATATTTTACAGCTAAATGTTAGGTTTTAAGACTTTTTTGAAGTTAAAATAGTCAACCAAATTATTTTGATAGATACGCATGAGATGAAGATTTTTTTTCTGCGAATAATAGATGAAGATTTTTTATTTATTGACTGTAATTATTTATAAAAAACTCAATTTTTGAGGTTTAACAATTTGGTGGATATTGTTATGTGTGAGAAGCTTATTCTATGCATAGTGGACGTCCAAGATTTTCTTTCGCGAAAAAAATGAACACTTTTTATTTGTTTTTTTCAAAATTATTTATAACAAAGCTCGAAGTTGAGTGTTGACAATATTCTAAAATTTAGTAAGGCTAATAAGCTATTTCAATATATAAAAAATAAATAAATTTTTCCACGAAAAAGAATGAAAACGTTTTATTTGTTAACTTAAATTGTTTATAATAAAGATAAATGTTAAGTGTTAACATTTTCCTGTAGTTCAGTAAGTTCAAGGAAGTTTTTTGATACATATTAGATGGAAGAGAATTTTTTCCGTGAAAAAAGTATTGAGATGTTTTATACGTTTTTAAAATTTGTTTATAATAATAAAATTATACAATCAAAAAATTATTTGCCTTCTTTGTATGCTCAAGTTGTAATTTGAGTTCATTGCAAAAATATGTGAGTTTCAAAGCTGAGAAAACAAACTTTTTTCTAGGTTATGGAGGGGGCAAGAAAATTAAAAAATGCATTTTTTTCGTAAGCGGATAGACCGAATTTTTTTCAATTTTTCATGAAAATTATCGCATTGATTTTCAAACATAGGGCAGATGTACCGCTTGTGGCCACTGTACCGTTTGTGGCCACTTTGAGATTTATAAGTAAATCTTAAATATTTAATTCTTACTATAGTATTATGTAGTATATTTATAGGGTTTTTTGATATGTTCGCAACGCTGTGAACTCTTTTCTATAAGACGTTAAAAGTATAGTTCAAGAAATAATTGAAAACATATGTGGACGCGTGTTGTACGTCGGCAATTTTAATTATTTCTTATAAGAATCTGCAGAACACACCGATGAGTGAATTACTGATATTTGTTGAAAATCATAATCTTCTTTAAATATTTATATTATATACTACTTACAAAACTTAATAGTAAGTAAAAAAACATGAATTTACTAATAATAACCTAAAATATGAATAAAAAAGCCCATGGCCACAACTGGTA
>CAKNYM010053094.1:190694-211478 GCA_932195095.1 Andricus curvator
TATATAAGTGTTAGAACTGAGGAACAATCTTTTTTTTGTTTATGGAGATGGAAAAAAATTAATAAATTCGTTTTTATCGTAAGGGAATCGATCGGATTTTTTTTTTCAATTTTTCTTGAACATTGTCCCATTGATTTCCATGACATATTTTGTTCTTAGAATCAGCACAGAAAAACGAATCAACCCACATTTTCTTATAATTGAGATAGTTAGGTGGATAATTCTAAAAAAATTCAAGTAGACATGCTCACCAAAGAAATTTTTTATAATTTCATTTTTCGCTTATTCTAGAAACCCCCCAAAAACCCCAAAACAATTTTTTAATCGTACTGGGATCAGAGTCTTTAGAAGGTCGGTTTCGCATCCTACGTGCAATATTCAACAACAACCAAAACAAGCCCTAATACGTTTAACGAAGACCATCTCATCTGTCTTCAACTAAAAAAATTAATAACACCTTGCCAACGCGGGATGCACACTTGTCAGGTACTTGTACCAGAAGTTGTGCACCATATCCCAGCCTGGAGCTTTCCAGTTACTTGCCCTTTTCAAAACCGTTGAAACATCTGAATGTGTAATGTTAGTCAGCTCAATTTCAGGGTTATTGCTTGCTTTTGCTTTCTCTAGTTGGAACCACGCAGTGTCCAAATTGCTTCTGTTAGTTTTTCCCCAAATACCCGACCAGTAGTTAGTCATGTCTTCCAATTGAGGTACTTCGGTGTCTTGCTCGTTATTTTGCTTTACACTCAGTTCACGATAGAACCTTCTTCTTTCTGCCTGGAAGGTTCGATTTTGTTGCCTTCTTGCACTACTTTTCTTGTACCGACGCAGTCTAGCAGTAAGAACATCAAGTCTCTGCCACAGGGAGTCTATAATCTCATCCAATATTGCTGGTGTTAATGTCTCGATGTACCAAGCGTGTATGATTTTAGTAACATGGTGTATCAGCTTTCTGGTTCTATTTCCTTTTTTATATTGATTCATTCGACCCAATTTGCACCTTACTTTGCTGACATCCTTGTCCAACCTGATCTTCCATAGTGGATCTCGCTCCCTTCCTGGGGCAACGCCTGCATTTGTAGGCCTAGTTTTGCGGCCCAACGTTTTAACGGTTCCCACATCTGCACAGTATACTAGAGTTTGCACCTGTAACGCTGTTTGTTTTGCATTCAAATGAATAGGTAAAACCTTGCTGTTCAAGTGTTCTATTAGTGCACGCAGATCATTTGTGATGTTCATCTTGGGCAGAGAATGCCTTTGTGTTGGTTCTATATGTCTGAACTCTAGTAAAGCATGACCAAAATTCCTTTCAAGGAGCTGTAGTTTATATGGGATTTCGCTGTTCAGATCATCGTTATCAATGCCCGGATGTGGTTCTAGTGGATCCGGTACTTGATGTTCATTATCTTTAGCACCTATGCCCTTAGCTTAAATCAGGTCTTCGTTGTCCACATCTTCCAAGGGAAGTTCATCAATAGAAAGCTGCTGTTCCACTTCCATTTCAAAGGCAGCTATTTCAACAGCCGAAAGCAATCTGTTTCCAGATATTGAGCGATTTTGATCTGCTAAATTCTGCTCATTTATTCTTGTGGCTAGTTCTGGGTACTTATATAAGAAGAGTCGATGATGTTGTCTCGATTGAAATGTATGTCAATTTTGATCGCCGTCCTGATGGTTGAACCTCTGCTTCTGGCTCTGGTTGTATTATTAGGCCATCTACCTCTGGAGGATGTGGTGGTGCTGGATCATAACCAGGTTGAAAAAAGCATCAATTGCCGCTGCTTGTTCGTGTGGCGCGGCTTCATCTAACTGATGTTTATTGCCGTCGTTTTGGCAAAAAAATGTACCTTATAAGTTCAAATAGGGCAAAAACAGTGATTTTATTTCTAACAATTGATAAATACCATGATAATTATTACTATATGTTGTCGAATGTCCATTTTTTCGGTAATTGTACTTCGTTGCCTCGTCCTCTAGATCACATTATGTAGTAACGCAGTTACTGCCCGTTTCGGCACAGTTATTTTAAATTTGAATTCAAATTTTTCGCCTGCCATGCTTATGCGCTAGATGGCGCCTTATTCCTTTTTTTCCCCTAGATTCTTCATTATATAGTTCTGTGCGTTCCGAGTCACATCGAACGCTGAGGAAAAAATTGAAAAGAAAAGTGTTTGTAGTTGTTTTTTTGAATATGAGTCCACCAAATAAAGATGAAAATCGTCAAGGTAAGAAGAGGAAGCATAAAAAAGAAGAAAGAATCCTGAAGAAGCTGCGAAGACTAGAAAAGGAAGTGAAACGTGCCAAGAGACGCAGGAAGCGTTCAAGTTCGACATCGTCCAGTTCATCGTCCAGCTCATCGTCAAGATGTCCAGTTCGCTCAAAGTTAAAGTCTCCTCAAAAAAGGGTGGTGCGCGTTATCCGAGAGATACGTCACACCCCAGAGGAAAACAGACGAAAGGCGGTGCGCGTCGCTCGAGAAGCACGTCCCGCCATAGCTCAAGCTCTGAATCTAGACCCCCTCGCGGAAAAGGTGATGCGCGTCTTCTGCGAGAAACGTCACACCCTAGAGGATAGTCAGACAAAACAGTTCCAGGTCCTCAAGCAGCAGTTCTCATTCATCCGACTCGAAAAGTCGATCGCGATCTAAAAATCGCAGCTCGGGAAGCAAGTCGAGCTGCGATAGAGAAAAATCAGTCGGTAAGACTGACAAACGCATCAAAGAGGGCGATAAGAAAACTGAACAGGCTATTGATAAAGTAGATCCTCTACTTGACCGGATGAAAAAAATACCTTCAAAGAAGCAGCGCGGTCTCCACCAATTGTCGACTCAGTGGCAGATTTATGGACAAAAAATCTCAAATCAGGCTTTCCAAAAGAGACCCTTCCAGAACTGATGGAAAAATATCCACCAACAAATAATTGTGCTATGATAGGTGCTCCGTCTGTCAATCCAGAGATTCGGTTAAAACCACCAGCCAAGAAAAAATATGATTTTAGGGTCACAGATCATAAACAACTACCAAGCGGTATAAGTGCCATTGGACAAGCACTCACTGAAATTCTCAAAGCGGAGAAACTATCAACGATATCCTCTTTGATATCGTGTGTGACGCTGAGAAGATCCTCACAGATTTACAGCACGAATTATCGATGGCAAGACGGGCCTTCATAACTCCTGCTTTAGAGCCGGTCCTGGAAACAGTGTCTGCAGAAACGGAAGTCGACACTTTGTTGTTTGGAAATTCACTCGCGGAAAAGCTAAAAACAGCTAAAGAGGTCGAGAAAGTCGCCAAAGACCTGGAAAAAGCTGCTGAATCGACGAGTAACCCAAAAAGGGCTCAAGCGACATATAAAAATAAAGAAGCTCCAAAAGACGCACGAGCTTCTAGATCTTCGGGCTCCAATTTAAACTGGAAGGGTCCTCCTGAGAACAGTTCATCGAGCAAGAGGGGAGGAAAGAAGTTTCATTATTCAAGAAACAACGACAGAAAATACAACACGAGGAGATAAATGTGAGTTTATTGTCAGGTCGCCTTAAGCATTATGAAAAGTCTTGGGAAAAAATGATTTCGGATTGATTCGATTTAGGTTCAATAAAAGGATACAGTTTTCCCTTTTCTAGCAATCCGCACCAAAACAAAAAACCATCCGAACCTCTCATGTCAGTGAAAGAGGAACTCAAAACTCAAAGAGCCTTTGAGTTGCTAATAGAGAAAAATGCAGTTTCTTGATGCGTTTTCACTGAGGAGGAATTTTTATCCCCCTACTTTTTAAGGCAAAAACCTGACGGAACTGACAGGTTCATACTTAACCTAAAAGCACTGAATAAGTTTATCTACCCACCTCATTTCAAAATCAAGGGCATAAAAACAGCTCTTCGACTAGTAACGAAAGGTTGCTATTTGGCCTTTTTCGACTTCAAAGACGCATATTTTTTAATATTCGTAGCAGAAAATGATAGAAAATTCCTAAGATTTTTTTTTCGATAATAAGCTCTATGAATTTAATTGCATGCCTTTTCGGCTTTGTACAGCACCGTACACGTTCACAAAAATTCTAAAACCAGTAGCCTAAGAACAGAGACAGCAAGGGGTTGCTATCGTCATATATTTGGATGATATTCTTTTTATTGCGCAAACTGAAACCAATTCTAGGGAAAAAGTTAAAATAGCTCAAGAACACTTGAATCGCTAGGGTTTATCGTTAACTTTGAAAAATGTCAGCTTAAGCCTTCGCAATTATGTACCTTCCTAGGTTTCGTTTTAGATAGCAAAAAATTTTGTATCCGAGTACCTGAAAAGAAAAAAGAACCTATTAAAAAGTTAGTACAAAGTTTTCAGGGTAAAAGCAAATCGGAAATAAGAGAGCTAGTGCAGATCATAGGCACTCTCGTCGCAGCATGTGCAGCAGTGAAAGATGGATGGCTGTACACTAAAAGGCTGGAAAGAGAAAAATATTTGGCACTGAAAAGGTTTAATGGAAATCTTAACTCGTCAGTGATACTCCCAGACAAAACAAAAGAGGACGTAAGCTGGTGGTTGGATAATATACAAAACTCCTCTAGTAATTCCATCAGAGAGGAAATCTACACGGAAGAAATATTTACTGATGCCACCCTTACTGAAAGGGGTGCTTTCTGTGAAGGTCATAAGGGCCACGGATGGTGGGACCGAGAAGAACAAAAGCACCACCTAAATTACTTAGAGCTCAAAGCAGCATTTTTTGGGTTGAAACGCTTCGCAAAAGAAAATATGAGATTGTGAAATTCTCCTCAGAATGGACAATACGACACGAATTTCATATGTCAACAGAATGGGGGTATTCAGCACCCAAAACTCACACAGCTCAGTAGAGTCATATGGCAGTGGTGCGAGAGTCGACAGATTTTGATTTTTTCTTCGACACTTCGTTTCTATGGTTGGAAGAAAATGTAGAAGCTGATGAACAATCAAGAGTTGCGCCGAGCAAAATTTTTTCAAGAAAAAATTTGGTCTTATGGCATCACGGACAAATGCTAAATATCAAAAATTCGTATCGTGGCACAGGGACCCATACTCTGTTGGAGGCTTCCACAACGAATGGGTTCAGTCATTTTTCCTACGCTTTTCCACCTTTTTCTTTGTTCCTAAGAGTCTTACAAGAAATTCAAGTAGATAAAGTGGAAGAGATTATAGTTGCGCCACTTTGGCCAACCGAACCTTGGTATTTGACTTTTATCTTTTTGATGGTGACCGAGCCCGTAGTATTTAGACCTAATTTGAGTCTTTTGACATGGCCTCACAGAGATACCCACCCGCTGTGGGCGACACTTTCCCTGGCAGCGAGATGATTATGAGGCAGGTGTTTAGTACAAGAGGAGCAGCAGACAAGGTTGCAATATTAATGCTCACATCCATCTCCGAAGGGAAACTAAGACAATATAGCAAAGTCATTAAAGCATGGCGAGAAATCTGCCAGGAAAAAGGATTTCCCTTGTTCAAAAGTTCGACAAAACTTATTCTTCAATTTTTCACAAAAGTTTTGGGAAGTGCACAATCTGACAGTACTGTAACCATTTATAGAGCAGCATTGTCACTTCTGATGGGAAATGAAGTTGCTAGAGATACAGCTGTATCGAGATTTTTCAAAGAAGTTGCAGTTTTGAAGCCACAAAAGCCCAGGTATAACCCAAACGAAAACCTTTTTCTGGAAAGACTCAATTAAAAATCAGTCACCTTACTGACATTAGTGACGGCTCAGTGCGTTCAAATGCTCGCAAAAATAAAGCTAAATAATATACACAAAACGGAAAAATTAATTCAAATCAAAATACCAGACAAAATAAAAACCGCAGGTCGTAACACAAGCCAACCTGTGCTCAACATTCCCTTTTTCACGGAAAACCCACAACTGTGAGTAGCTTCAGAGCTCCAAACGTACATTCAATGAACGTCTGCCCTTCGAAAAAAAATATGAGCAAATTATTCCTCACTTTTAAAAAACCTCATCACGAGGCAACCTCACAGTCCATACGCCGTTGGACCAAGGAAAGCGGAATCGACACCAGCATATTTAAGGCTATGCGTCCACATCCGCCGCAGTTCGTAGAGGAATTACTATAAAGGTAATTCGACAAGCAGCAGGCTGGTCCAAAGAAAAAATTTTGGTATAAAAATAAAATCTGAGATTATATATAAATAGCAACGAGCTTGAGCTTCAAACATCTACATAATGTGATCCATCGAAAGATCTCTCTATATGTCGTAAATACGTTACTACATTATGTGATCTATTCGGACGAGGCAGCTCGCACAATTACGATTGAACTTCACTATAGGTGAGTTCGTTCAATCTTTCAATTATATTATTTTTGAGATGAAAAGAAGTCATTATGCAGATAAGAAAAATGTTGTATGTTGAAAAATTTGATTATTATAATAATCGTTGATAAAAATCGCAAGTATTGTTAAAGGTAATTTCTTGGGTCAAGATATTATTCTTCAGAGGAAAAGAAATGATTCACAGAAAAACATCATTTTAGTTCAAAATCCATCTCTTTGGTTAAAAATGTAACTTCTTTGTTAAAAATTTGTATTTTTCCTCAGAAAATTGATCTAATTGGTTGAAAATTTATCTTTCTAGTTGATAACTCATCTGCTTAGGTAGAAAATTCAACTATTCTGTTGAAATTTCGTCTTTTTGAGATAGATTAAAATGTTCGTGATTTAAAATGAAAACTTTCAATTGTTTGAAATATCAACCATGACATTTTTTGAGTTAGTAATTCAACTTCTTGGTTAGAAATTGAAATCTTGAAAAATCACATTTTTGTTGAAGATTCATAAGTTTAATGAAAAAATCATCTCTTTGGTTGAGAATGCAACTATTTTGTTGCAAATTCATATATTTTGTTGAAAATTTTTCTTTTTTGATAAAAAATTAATCTTCCTGCTTGAAAAGCCATCTCTTGCGTTTTAAATGAATCTGTTTTCGTTAGGGAGTTAACTATTTTTCCTAAAAATTCGTTTCTTTCGTTGAAAATTTCATCTTTTTTGGTTAGAATTCAACTGGTTGAAAATTAATATTTTTTGGTGCAAGATTCAACTCTCTTCTTAAAAATAATTTTTCTTTGGTTGAGGATTCAACTATTCAATTAAAAATTCTTCTTTCTTCAATGATTTCAACTGCTTTTAATTTGAAATTTCGCGAAGTAACATTTCTGGAACATATGTTAGCATTACATCCAGTTTATCGGTACACGTAAAGATTGAATGTGAAATTATTGGGGCATATGTTGGACAAAATGTTGTAACAAAAATGTGCAAACAAATTTGCAATGGCCAACGGCCATGCCACGCTGAAAAAATCAGTTCTCGTCAGATCACTGAAGTTAAGCAGAGTTGGGCGCGGTTAGTACTTGGATGGGTGACCATTCGAGAATACTGTGTGCTGTTGGCATATGATGGGTGTGGTGAGCCCAAACTTGTAGTTATTTATAACTACAAGAAAACTATCCACCTAGAAACACTACCCGACTTGGGTAGTGTCACGCCTACCCTGAAAGGGAAATGGCTTAATGGTATACATACATACCTTCATTTTTTCCAAAATACGTTATAAAAAAAACGCACGCCCTCGCGCGCGCGAGATTTCTGATGTGCTAGACAAAATCCATACTTTTTTCCATTACTAGTTTTCTTTATTTGATGAAATGAATCTATTTCTTGTTGCAGAATTTAGTTCACATTCCAGCGGTTCCAGCTACAGTACCAGTACCGGGTCATCTCCTCGTTCACCACGTACGTATGTTTTGAAAATCTGTTTATAACAATAAAACTGTACAATTAATCAATTAAAAAAGGCGTTTTCATCGTGAGCGAATCCACCGATTTTTTTTCAATTTTTCTTGAACATCGTTTTATTGATTTTCATGACATATATTTGGTTTATTAAAATTAGCACAGAAAAAAACTAATGTCCAAAAACCGCAATTTTTTCAGAAACCTGCCCTTCCATTTTTTCTGAAGTGTTTGATTTTTTTTCAATCAAACCATTTTCTACTTTATTCAGCAACTTATAGTCTAGAAACAGAATTCCTAATTTTTTATTAGGTTCAGAAATCGGGTTTTAATTACCGTTCGAAGCAGTAAAATTATGTGACCCTCCCTCAAAATAAAAGCAACCTCGGTCACTTATTCGGTACTAGTCGACTTTTTTAATTGAACCCTTTTTGCCTTCATTGAGCAAATAACAATCTAGAAATAAAATTCTCACTTTCAAATATCAACTGAAAATTAGATTTTGTAGAACGATTTTTTTCCTGATAATCGGTCATATGTTGATTTATTCGTTTCAATGTGTTGCTCTTCAATTACCAAATCACAGTTGTCAGCAGAGAAAGCAGAACGACCGAGAAATTTCATGTTTTGCTGTTCCTTTCGCTAGTACCTCGAAATGAAATACGATTAAGTAGCAAATTTGAAAAATTAAAAAAATCAACCACGTCAGAATTTTGTGCCTTTTTAGGCTCTCAAAAACCGAGAAAAAGAAATTCCAAAAAATTACCTCTATGTCCTAGGAACTACTTATAATAGGTACTCTCCAAAACATCTAAAAAGTATTTTACATAATCAATTGTGAAGAAACAACTCATAACACTGAAACCTACCCCTAATAAAAAATAATATTTATCAATACCAAAAGTAAACCCTAGTACATTTAACGAATCTCGTCTCAGCCGCCTTAAAATGAAACAGCCATAAAACTTACTAAATCAAAATAATCACCCCAAAAGCCTTCCTTCCCAAATGCCCTAATACGTTTAACGAAGACCATCTCAGCTGTCTTCAACTGAAACAATCAAGAAAATTTGAAATTAAAAATAATCACCCCAGTAAGTTTCCCGCAACCCTAGTTGATGTCGCAGTTCATGCTGCAATTTTCAGCCACGAAAAACAACCCCTAGTACATTTAGTACACCTCGTTTCAGCTGCCTCCAAGTAAAACTGCACAAAAATTACAAATTAAACATAATAACCTCAGCTAATTTTCCAAGATTTTAGTTCATAACCTCATCCCCAAAATAATATTCAACGACCTCAAAACTCATCCCTAGTACATTTAAGGAACTCCGTCTCAGCTGCCTTGAACTGAAACAGAAAAAAATTCAAAAATAAAAATAATTAGCCCAGAAACTATCCAAGGCTTCATTATTTATTTTTCTATTATTCATTCATTTATTTATATTAGTTACTATTATTTATATCCTCATCTTCACAGTAATATTAAGCAGCCCAAATTTCAAATTAAAAGTAATCGCGACTCCAATATATATCTTAGTCCCCACAGTATATTTCATCAACCCCAAAAAATAACCTCTTGTATATTTAATGAACCTCGTTTCAGCTGCCTTAAAATAAAACAGCAAAAAAAATTATGAATTAGTAATAATCACCTCAGAAATCTTTTCAAGACTCTAGTTCGTACCCTCATACGCAAAGAAATATTCAGCATCTCCAAGAGTAACCTTTAGCACATTTAACGAACCCCATCTAAGCTGCCTTTCGACTAAAAAAGTAAACAAATTTCAAATTGAAAACAATCAAACCAGTCGTTTTCCCAATGCTCGAGTATGTATCTTCATCTCAACAGAAATTATCAACCTGCCCCAAAAACACTCTCCTAGCATATTAAAAAAAAGTCACGTGTCAGGTGCTTTGAACTAAAACAGCATCAAACACTTCAAATCAAGAATTGAAATCAGACAATCTAGAAGTGAGAAACATTTATCATTGCGCAATTTCAAATTGGGGTAAAGGGTGGGTCGAAAAAATGGTTTTAGAAAGCACAAAGAAGACCACGCCAAATAAAACAAATAATCTTCGGTTATTCAATTTAATTTTGTGTGCAAGAATGTATAAACAAATATAGTGATAAAATGGAAATTTTAAGAATTTCATTATTTATCTAAAAGTAAAAAAGCTTTGGTTGCTTCGGCGATAGTACGTCAGGCTTCCGAGCAGGCTTTGGTGATTCGGAACTCACCTTAAACTGTAAATCACCTCGAGAGAGGCTAGTTTTCTCCCAAAGGAGAGCCTTCATATTGAGGGGAAAATAGCTTGGGTGCCAGTAGTCGAGTCTGAGAAGACTCGGAAAAGAGTTAACGATCTCCTTGCGACGGGGCTCCATGCCAAAGGGTCTATCGCTCGGTGGTCGCTGGTCGATTGCGAGTAATGAACACGCACATACATCTACATAACACACGAAGTCAGTGCGCTGATTTTGTGCAACTAACTGATAAACTCAGAAGGAGCGCTCCGCCCACCTTAACCTGGCCGCGTAGGACCACGGCCTGGCTAAATGAGGCTGCCGGATCCCAGAGTAGGTGAGGGCTACTTTGATGTGCAAAGAGGCCCGCGTAATACACTGAGTGCAGTTCCACCGACCGAGCGTAGGCGGCGTGGCGTCGCTTATACGTGAGTAGCGCGGCCTATCCAGTGGCTTAGAGGTGGAGGGGATACAGAGATTGAAAAAAGACCGTCGATGGTACCTTGCTCACTCCTATGTAACCCCTCCACCTCCAAGCCACTGGATAGGCCGCGCCACTCACGTATAAGCGACGCCACGCCGCCTAAGCTCGTTCGGTGGAACTGCACTCACTGTGCGATGTTTTGCTATGACACCCGACAGGTATAGTATTTTCGAAACGTTGGAAAGAACGAAATGCACCGAGATCTGAACTCGGTGAAGATGCCCAGATTCGGTGTTCTGCCTTAAGAATCAACGCATGTGTGACACAAAGGGCTTAATGGCCTGAGCGCCAGGTGGGCCCTTACGGGCTCCGCCACCAACATTGCACGCAACCAATTATTTTTCGATGAGAATATTTAATTAAAATATGATTGTATATATAAAAAAATTTAAGTTATCAAATGTTTGAATCATTTTTATCTAAATAATTTGTTTAAAACTATGAACTACGAAAAAAATATCACCATTTTCTTCTGCTAGTTTTTTCGTAACTGACAGTTTTAAACAATTCGGTTAAACAATAAAAGGTTTAAATTCTTTTCTATGAAAAATCATCTTTCAATAAAATGTTTCCATCCCAATATTAACATTTCTATTGTGTCAATTAGTCTGCTTATGAAACATGACTACTTAAAAATTATTTATAACTTCATAATTATTCAATAGATTTTTGAATTATGTCAATTTTTCGTTACTAGAACCATTCTAATGATAAAGTACAGCAATTTTAAAACAAAGTTATTTTTTCCTACGAAAAACTGATAAAATGAATATTTTGTTTAAATAAATGTTGTATAACAATTAACTTGTACATCCAATTATTAACTTATATTCCTTAAGTATATGAGTATTAATTCTAATTGATAGCGAGTTTATTTAACCAATTTTGTGTACGATAAAAAATCATCTTTTTATAATTGGAGATTTTGTCACAAAACTTGTTTATATATTGTTTCACACCAAATTATTGTAGAGAATAAATTTTTTTTGAGATTTCAAGCGTGATTGCTTCATAATTCATAAATAAAAATCCCTATATTATGTCTTACAGATTCACCTCGTCCACCACGAGTAACAGCTCAAACAGACCTAGGACAATTTCGGGATGGCCAATTAGTGAAGCTGAGTGGTTATAAAGAATATCGTATAGTGGACGATGGGAAGCTTCGAAAATTAGACTTCATTGAAAAGGGCGCTTTGTGGGGAATTAAAGAAGGAAGACCCGAAAATTCAGGTCTAAATTATGATAATGAATCTTAGCTCTTTATGTGGAGGGGGGAATGTAACCTTTAGATAATGATCGAACTTCAGAAACCGCCCCCCCCCATCCTGCCTCTGAATCAACACCTGGGTTGTTGCATAGAATAGAGTTCATTTCACACATCCATGAAAATACTACTTTACTGTGATATTGGGGTTCAAAAAGTCTTTCTGGCTTTAAAATCAAGCAATTTGTTTAAACACTAAACGACATATTTGCAAATTTGACTTTTTGGTAGAAAATTCACATTTTTGGGTTGAAAATACAACTGTTTTGTAGAGAAATCGTGTTTTTGACTTCAAAATTTAACAATTTGGTTGGAAATTCATGTTTTTTGTTTTTGTCATGGTGTTTGTTTTTTGTTAAAATTCGTTTTTTAGCTGTATTCAACTCGTTATAAATTAATTTTCTTTTGTTGAAAATTCATCTTTTCGTGTTTAAAATTCAACTGTTTTTAAAAACATTCTGTTTTTTGCTTGAAAACTCAATTCTTATGTTCGCAAATCTTCTATTTTGGTTGAGGATTTAACTATTTTGTTACAGATGTGGCTAGTATCTTTCTAATTGAAAAGTCAACCGTTTTGTTGAAAATTTATCCTTTTGGATTGAAAATTCATATTTTATGGTGAAAAAGTCATCTTTCTTAGTTGAAAATTCAACTTTTTGGGTTGAGAATTCAACTGTTTGGTTGAAAATGCAACGGTTTTTGGTTGAATTTCAATTTTTGTTTCTTTGAAAACTCGACCATTTTGTTGAAAATGCATAATTGTTTGTTAGGGTCATCTTTTTTTGTTTGAATATTCAACTGGTTTGTTAAAAATTTGTTTCTTTGGATTAAGAATTCATCCTTTATTGTAGAAAAGTCTACTTTCTTGGTTTGAAAATGAATCTTCCTCAGTTGAAAATTAAATTTTTCGTTGGAAATTCAACTGTTTTGCTTACAATTTTAAGTATTTGGTTAATAATGCAACTGTCTGGTTGAAAATTGTTTGTTTTGTTAAAAATTCGTCTTTTTGGATTGGAAATTCATACGTTTTGGTAAAAAAATCTTCTTTGTTGAAAATTACATTATTTTGTTGAACATGCAATATATTTCGATTTGAAGCCACAGTAATGTTAAGCGCTTAATATTAAATTTATTATACAGGGTGGCGAAAAAGTATCAAAACCCCTAGAAATCTCTGTGGTTCGTTAAAAAAAACCCCTTAGTAACTTTCAACGAGGAATCCAACGATGACCTCGGACTTGACCTTGAACCTCATTTTCAATGTCATTTTGAGGTCAGCTTTGTTTTTTTTTTTAAACTGGGAACCCCTATTTTTGGTGCCAGAATCGAAAAGAGCGGAAAAACTTACGTTTGGGTATGTGTTTATGTCAAGGGTTCACGTGACCTCTAATGGTCCAATAAAGGTCAAAGTACGCTGTCATAGGACCTCGTAGAAATCTTGCAGAATTAGTGAAAAAATTAACCAAGGTAATTAAATAATATAAATTTTAAATAATAAAAATTAACCCTGGGTAACTTTCAATGTACTTTGACCTTTATTTGACCTGTAGAGGTCTCGTTAACCGTTGACCTAAACACATACGTGAACGTAGAATTTCCCTCTATTTTCGATTCTGGCACCAAAAGTAGGGGTTCCCATTACAAAAAACAAATCTGAACTCAAAATGACCTTGAAAATGAGGTTCAAGGTCAAATCCAAGGTCATCGTTGGATTCCTTGTTTAGAGTTACCTAGGGTATGACCTTGTTTTTCTTTTAACAAACCGCAGAGATTTCTAAGAGTTTCCCCTGTTTTGAGAAAATTATTAGCTGTTCTACGAGAATCAGCGCCATCGGAAGGGATAAATGGGTACCCAGTCACGTACTCTAAATAATGCAGCTTGATGCTCATGCGCGAAGATTACTCTGACGTCCGCGGGTTGCAAACCTCAACATTCGCACCCTCTTTGCCTCCTAATCTATTCCTTATCAAATGTCAGCTTTACCCACACTTAATAAAAAATTTTAGTTTATTTGACACTACCCAGATAACAAAATGCGCGCACAGTGCGAGCGGTACCGTTCGCACGCGTGCGGATTATTCCTGCACGCATGCCTTCACCGCGCCACGCAGATGTGTCATCATATGCGACGCATATCGCTCGCATGTCGTGAAGGTAGCACGCGTGACGGTGAAAACCTAGCTCTATGCGTCTTGTAAAATGACATGGTATAATGACACTGTACTACTTTGTACTTCAGGTATACCTTAAGGTAATTGGAAAAACTCGTAATTTCAGTAGCGATGAAAAGACAAGCTTGGACTTGTGAAAGTGAAAAAGAACACATGTCAGATCACAAGACTTTAAAAATAAATATTAGTTAAATTACCTGTCAGATTTCCTATCAATTTTAAACGCTTTTTTTCAACAAAATTCACAGACCGTGATAAAAAAACGTCACACTGTACCCTAAACAACTGATCATGAATGACCTAGCCTAACCAACTGAAAGAAACGCCATGTTGAAGTTTATTCCAACCACGTGATCACGCGGGAACGTTACAAACTTCCTTTAATATAATAATGGTAAAATTAATTTTAAAACATTTAAATAGCCATACCACGCTGAAAAAACCAGTTCTCGTCAGATCACTGAAGTTAAGCAGCGTTGGGCGCGGTTAGTACTTGGATGGGTGACCATTCGAGAATACTGCGTGCTGTTGGCACATCGTGGGTGTGGTGAGCCCAAACTTGTAGTTATTTACTACAAGAAAATATCCACTTAGAAACACTACCCGAATCGGGTAGTGTCACGACTACCCTGAAAGGGAAATGGCTTAATGGTATACTTACTTACTTAAAAAGTTGTAAAAGTAATTTCAACACATTATTTTAAAATGTTTCAGTTGTACAAATTAGTTTTTTAAATTAGTCTCTCCACATCAGTGAATCAAAAATACTTATAACATTTAAATTTATATGTATTAATGGATGCCTATCACAAAATGCGAGGCATATACCTCGCTCATACGTGCCTCTCGCATTGTCCGACGCATAAACCTCGCACGTACGTGCCTCTCACAAAATGCGACGCATATGCACCACACCCTACACGCACCGCGTGCCTCGCATGTCATGACGGTAACGTGCCTCGCACGATTGTTATCTGGGTAAGGCACATTAAATGTCGATAGAAGATTTGTAAAACAACTTGTCACCTGGTTAAACATAGAATATGGGTTATAAAAAGTAATCCTTATATCATATACGTCATTTCTTTGATCTAGGAAAAAATTTTTGGGATAAAATAAATCAAGACTTTATTTTCTGGTCAGTTATGAGTAGACTCACAATATAGTACAATTGGGTAGTTCTGGGTTAAGGAATTTGTATCTGCACAATAATTAGTAACTTCATTTTTCTTATAGCACAATTTCATATAGAGCTAGTCAAACCTGAGCCGGGGAATAAGCTGTGGCGTCGAAATGATCATGGCATACATGTTCATGTTGGCACAGTCGACGCTCAAGGGATCTTCCGACGTCCAGACGGTAATTTAAAAACTAAAATACAATTTAAAATAAACATTATAGATCTCTGTCTAGAACGGCTCACAATTTATTAAATACAGTTTAGTAGTGCTAAGTGAAAGATTTTTTTTAAATCATCAACCTGAATAATTAATATACTTTTCTTACCCAATCAGGTACACCTATAGCTCCTATAGATTTGGATAATTTGACAGACAGCAATGATCGAAATGTTGGATATCTTATGGGTGACAGATGGCGCCCTCTGCTACCGCCGGCGGAATAAGATGCACTTCCTTGTACAGCTGGTAATGTACAAACTGAAATACTATCTAAACAAAAGATATTATAGAATTGTGACCAAAGCTTCCAGTATTTTTAAAATTAAGGGTTCCTTTGGGACTCTACAAATTGTTCTTTATCTCAGGTTAATCAAATATCAAATTTCTCGTACATAAAGCCACGTGTTAATATTTAATTTTTCTTAAATCATGAAGATATAATTTTTTTGTATCAATATCAAATTTTTAGGGTACAGTGAAACAAGCAAAATATATGTTTTACACCGCTAGCGTAGACTTATCTACTGAGAATTTTTTATCAGGAGGGACACAAAGTCATAATTTCGAAATTCCTTGCAAAAATTTTTCACCTTCCCTGACCGTTATGTCTTTCAGGTATAAAAACAACCTTGCACCTAGATGATCAATAATGTTAATGCAAAAAAAATGTTTGTTTTTGAATTTGTTTCAAAGACTTATAGCCAATTACGTAAGATGATTTGGGGGAGGGTAAAATCTTAGTCTTTTTATGAGGGTGCAGTGGAAATTGAAGATGTTACGTAAGAAAAATTTGTATTACAAAAAGAAAAGTAAATCCACATATATTACAATATATGATAGTTGAATAGATAGTTGAATTATCGGGCAATTAAATGAATTATCAGTAACGGAACAAATTTTCAACAAAATAGGTACATTTTTAAATGAAGAAGATTAATTAACAATTAAACATAGAATGAATAAATTTTCAGTAAAACAAATTAGATTAGAAACAAGAATTTTCGAAAAAATAGTTCAACTTTTACCAGAAAAATGGCTTTTGAAATTGAAGGATGAATAATAAACCAAATAGAATGAATTTTTAGCAAAGCAGTTCCACCTTCAATTAAGTAGTGGAATTTTGTAATTAAGATTTTCTGTGAGGGAGGGAGACGCGTGTTTGGAGAAAATCTCATTGTATCTCAAATGGGGGAAGGGAGAATAACAATTTCAAAAAAACGCCTCACATCATTTTTGGATAAAACGTTAACTTAAATTTCAAGTTGTCGAAATTTACCTGACTCTCTCAGGTTTTTCTTGACATTTCCTGACTTTCACGAACCACTTTTAAATTCCCTGACTTTATCTGATTTTTCATTTTTTCTTACAGAATTGATGCGGCGGTTCAGTTATTAAAAGTTCTGATGAACTTTTGCAAAAATTAATATAAATAAAAGAATCCGTCTTGGACAGATCTGGTTTGGATCAAGACTTTGATAAGTAAAATAGTTTGTAAAATAGTTTGTAAAAGATTTGGCTCCTCCCTGGGGGTTTTTGCCACAAATGGATTTTTCCGATCGCGTTGCACTGAAGCACAATCGTATGGACGTGCAGGCAAATGCTGGGAGCTTGGAAAAATAAATCTAATAAATAAATGGTATTTCTTGCATTCTCAAGTTGACTCCTTTCCCAACCCTTCCTTTTGTCTGGCCCCGAATGTATTTGACCGGGAGGAAGAAATTTACTTTAACTCATCATATATCAACCATTTTTCAGATTTTGTGAATAAAATTTACAGAAAATTTTCTTTGTGATGTTGTATGATTTGTAGAGAAAGGAATATACATATGAAAATTCAAAAAAAAAAAAAAAAAAAAACAGTTATACATTTTTAGCTGAGATATTACGTAAATCACGCATTCATATTTTCAAGCTCATGGTGAGTCAAGAAAATTTCGAGCAATATGAAACCCAAAAAAAAAAAAAATGAATTTTTAACAAAGTAGTTGAATTTTCAACCACAGAGATCATTCTTCAAAGAAATACATGAATTGTCAAGTAGAAAAAATAATTTCTTAACCAAAAGATTGAATTTTTATTTAAAGAGGAATTATTTTCAACCAAAAACGAAACAAATTTTCAACAAAGTAGTTAAATTTTCAATCAAGTAGTTGAATGTTTGACCAAAATAGATGACACTTTAAAGGCGGGTTTACACCAAGCGAGCATAGTTCGCGAACGCTGTTCGCGAGCATTCTCGAACAGGAGGCTCGCTCGGTGTAGACGCTTGCCCGCACCGAACAGTGTTCGTGAACGCTGTTCGCGAACGTTCGTTCGTGCTCGTCCGTGTTCCGTCACTTGTCGGTAAATCGAAGAACCATTAAAGGGATTCAGAGTTCGTTGCGCGTCCGGTGTAAACGGTACTTCTGTAGGAGCACGCACAGTATTTTTCGGAGTCATCGAATTTATTGTTACATTCTCATCTGAGAAGGTATTGGTTTGATGTAAAATTTGACTTAGTCCGTTTTCATCAAATCTCCACGTTTTGAGACCTCCTGAGTCGGAAAAAACGATTTTTGCGAAGCTGTCTGTCTGTCTGTAGTCTGTCTGTAGGCGCGATATATATATACCATTAAACCATTTCCCTTTCAGGGTAGGCGTGACACTACCCGATTCGGGTAGTGTTTCTAGGTTTTTCTTGTAGTTATAAATAACTACAAGTGTGGGCTCACCACACCCACGATGTGCCAACAGCACTCATGTCAGTATTCTTGAATGGTTACCCATCCAAGTACTAACCGCGTCCAACGCTGCTTAACTTCAGTGATCTGACGAGAACTGGGTTTTTCAGCGTGATATGGCCGTTGGCCATAACTTTCGAAAAAATGACCAAACAACGCACGATATAAAAGAAAGTCAAGAGAAGGAAAACATTGCTTTTTGCAAGCCCTACAAGATTATCATAACAACTTTTTGAATTTTCTTGAAAAATCAAAAATTCAAATTATGACCCCATGAAACATATAAAAATAAAATAAAAAATTCCATTTTGCTTTCAGACTGTGCAAGAAACGATGAAAAATTATTAGACAAAAATTATCCTAATATTAGTAGTTTTTGTTTTAATCGTGAAAAATGACATTACAAAATAAACAAAAAATCAAATTTTTACATTCTCATCCTAATGAGAAGGTTTTATGTAAAAAAAATTTAATATATTTTTCTATGAATAAAACAAACACTGTTCGACCAGAAACGGAATTTTCGATTTTTTGGTAGCATTTTCATTAAATTAACGAAAACTGTTCCTTAAGGCCGATAGAGCCTTAAGTAAATAAACTTCCTTTTTAATCTAAAATAAAAGCAAATTTAACAATCACTTAAAACGTAGAGGTTTTGTCTGTTTTATAATATTTGCAAGTAAATTTCTTCTTTTTATCTAAGCCGAGCACAATGTGCGAAAACCGAAAAAAGGCGAGCGCGAGGCAAAAAGTATCCGAGCGCGCACCGCGAGGTATATACATTAGCGAGCGCGAAGCGCCAGGTAATTATATTATCGAGCGCGAGATAGAACCGCGTGCCCTAGGCGCGCTCAAACTTGCGAGCCGCGCGCCAAGCGCGCGATGTGAATGTGCCCGCAAAGCGGGCAGATTTTTTTTATTGTAAAACATGGAGTGGGGCAACGAAAAGTGCCTGGAAATAATTGGGTTGATGAAAAGAAGGCAGAGCTTTGGTAATCCGACCATAAATATTACCATAATAAATTAAAAAAAACATGAACATGAACATTCTGCGTTTCCTCCTCTGGCGGCGCTTCTTCTCGAATTCAGACAGTATCACTATCGACGCAGCACAGATTGACAGCTTTGATAATGTGGGTGCCATGTTCGTGCACTTTTGTCGGAACTCGGCCGAATGCTCGCAAACAAGTGCTCGTGCTCAGACAGTGTGAACGTTCGAAAACGTTTGCGAACGTTTGCGAACGTACGCGAACAATGCTCGCTTGGTGTAAAATCGCCTTAAAACAAAGTAGGTAAATTTTCAATCAAGTAGTTGAATGTTTGACCAAAATAGATGACACTTTAACAAATTATTTCCATTTGCAATAAAATAATAAAATTTTCAATCGATCTTCAACTTTCCTTCTATCCCTGCTACTGCCGTAGTAATTTTGAATGAATTTGAATGTTTTTTTTCAAAAATGATCTACGTTGGATTTCTAAGAAAATCGTTAGAACCAAATTTTAAATCATTATTTTTTATATTTATTTATTTAACGCAAATTGTGTCAAAATGGGAAATTTTGCAAATTTGACTTTGGTTCTCTAAATATATACCATTAAACCATTTCCCTTTCAGGGTAGGCGTGACACTACCCGATTCGGGTAGTGTTTCTAGGTTTTTCTTGTAGTTATAAATAACTACAAGTGTGGGCTCACCACACCCACGATGTGCCAACAGCACTCATGTCAGTATTCTTGAATGGTCACCCATCCAAGTACTAACCGCGTCCAACGCTGCTTAACTTCAGTGATCTGACGAGAACTGGGTTTTTCAGTGTGGTATGGCCGTTGGCCATAAATAAATACACTTGCTATGTATCATATTCAATGTAGACTTGTAATTTTTGTTTTATTTATCGAAAATACTATGAAAAAAATAGGAAATTCAAAGTTTGAGCCAAACAACGCGAAATATGGAAAAAAGTTTTTGGTGGGTTTACAAATTTCTACAACATTTCTTTGAACTATTTTTGACAGAATTGGTCCATTTTAATTTATTTATCGAAATTGATATGCTAAAATTAAAAATTCCACTACCACGTCAAAATTCTTTGAGCATTCAAGAGAGAAAATCGACATTTCTTCAAAAGAAAAATGACGGGAGATGTTTTGATTATACTATTGGTCTCGAAAATCACTTTAAAATCAGTGTAAGAAACATGCACAGCAGCAAAGGTCGTTGAGAACCGAAATCCCGGAACATTTTTTTTGTACGTTTGGGGTAGGGAATCACTTCACAATAAATGTGTGAAACATATCCTAGTGGGTAAATTCGCTTAATTTATTTGAAGGGTTGCTTCAATATCCCTTAAGGTTTTAAACAAGGAAATTGACATTTAATAACAACAAAATTATCAGGAAACAGTTGATTTTTTCTAACGTACAAATTAAATATGTTATTTTCTTAGTAGAAATAATTCAACAAGTCTCCATTAAGCTTCTGAATAAAAAAAAATCTGCCCGCTTCGCGGGCACATTCTCATCGCGCGCTTTGCGCGCGGCTCGCTTCGCTCGCAAGTTTGAGCGCGCCTAGGGCGCGCGACTATTGGATCTCGCGCTCGATTATGTACTCACCTCGCGCTACGCGCTCGGGCGTATTTACATCGCGCTTTACGCTCGGCTCCTATAGATTTTTGAACTTCGTGTTCGACTTCGATGAAAAGAAAAAGTTTG
>CAKNYM010053094.1:221478-234216 GCA_932195095.1 Andricus curvator
TATATAGTTAAAAGTTTGTCATAAGGACAACCGCAGGATTTCGCGGGAGCGGGTGCTAATCTGAAAAATTGCACCCGCTCCCAGCGAAATCGCGGTAAAATTTCAGCTGTAACCACGTCTCACGACCGTGAGATAGGTGGTTACAGTCTGCGACGAACTCAATACGATGGTCCGGTAAAAGTCTCGTGCACCCTGAGGACACGGAGCGACCCAAGGACGACCGCCTTCTGCATTTTCCCCGCAAGTGTCTCAGCATTTTTTTGAAACGCAGGGATGCTTTTCAGGCTATTAACCAGTGAAACCTTGGCACTTCCAAGAGCGCCGATGATCAAGACGATTAGCTTAACAGAATATTCCGGGTATAACCGTCGCAACTCCCTTATAAGGTCTTTATACCTCTCTTTCTTTTCATTCTCCTTAGCTGTGACGTTTTTGTCAGCTGGTGCCGAAAATTCGATAACGAACATGGTTCGTTTCTCGAAGTCAAGGAGAACTATGTCAGGCCTCGAGTGCGCAACAGAAACAATTGTCGAGAATATGAAGTTCCAGTATATGCGGCACCTCTCATTTTCGACAATTGACTCTATTTCTGTAGGAGCGTTTAGCGGAGCGGTATTTGGGCTAATGCCATAAGAGTGACAGAGATGGTAATAAAGCACTCTTAGTGCCGCATTGTGCCTTTGGATGTAGGTCGTTCCCGCATGAGTTGGACAACTAGATAGTATGTGTCCTAGATGCTCGGGGTGTGCATGACACGCTCTGCAACTATCATCGGGAATGTCTTGGCTCAAAATGTGGCGACGGTATGCTAGAGTGGAAATGACACCGTCTTGACATGCCAAAATGAAGCCCTCCGTGCCCGACTTCAATCCGGGTGATCTAAGGAAAGCAAACGTTAGCTCATACGACATCGACTGATCTTCCACATTTCTGTGGAAGATGCCGTGCATCCTCTTGTCGAGGAGCTGTTCGTGGAAGTTTTTCTCCTGTGCTTTCTTAATCCGGGCCTTCAGGAGTGAGTATTCAAGATGGATAAGATTTGATGCATTTTGCTCACCCCTAATATTGAAGTCAAGGCCGAGTGTTTCAGCAGCCTCCTCCGCTGCTTTGTACAGAAACGCCCCTTTTCCCACTTCTTCGTGTTTCCTGACCATTTTAAGAAGAGTGTCTTGTCCATTTGCAACTATATGTGCTGTACCCAGAATGAGTCTGTTGTGAAGACATTCAAGATTCAGTATTCCGCGACCACCTAGGCGGCGTGAGATGTAAAGTCGCGGAACAGAAGACTTAAGGTGCATGCTCTTGTTCATGTGCAAAACCTTTCGCGTCCCGATATCAAGGGATCTGAGCTCGTCCTTCGTCCATGGAACCACTCCAAATGAATAGAGTACTACCGGGACGGCAAGCATGTTCGTTGCTGATACTTTGTTTCTCGCCGACAGTTCGGAAGACCAAATCTGCCGGATGATACGTATGTATCTGCATCGGAGAGTATCCTTTATAGATGTCGCGTCCTGAATGCGGCTCTGTGGCACGCCCAGGTATGTATAGGTCTCTCCAGCGCAAAGGTGTCGTATAGCGCTTCTGTCAACGAGCTCAGGATCTTCGGGGATGCCATTAAGTTTTCCTTTCTTCAAATTAACCTTGGCGCATTTGTCTAACCCGAATTCCATTCCAATCTCTTGAGTGTACTCTTTGACAATTTTCAGAGCTAGATGTAGTTTCTCTTGATTCCTAGCATAGATCTTAAGATCATCCATGTAAAATACATGAGTGACCTTATGCTTTCGGTTTCCAGGTTTGCCGCAGAGATACCCTTCGGAATGGCGAAGTGCGAGAGATAGTGGCAATAATGTGAGGCAAAAGAGGAGAGGGCTCATGGTGTCGCCCTGAAATACACCTCTCTGAAAGGTGATACTGTTAGTGATCACACGATGTTTTCCAGATGAAATAGTAAATCTGGTTTTCCAAAGCGGCATTAATGTCTCTATGCACCTCACGATGTGTGGATGAACCTTTAGGCTTTCCAACAGACAGATGATAAGTCTATGGGAGGTTGAATCGAAAGCTTTCCGGTAATCAATCCAGGCCATCGATAGAAATCGCTGATAGTATGCTGCGTCTTTACAGACACATCTATCGATGAGCAAGTTCTCCCGACATCCTGCTACGCCTTTCTTTGAGCCACGTTGTTCATACATCTCTCGCCATACAGGTCCAATTGTCCGAACAATCCTATCATTTAGGATAGCTGTGAAGATCTTATACAGTGTGTTCAGACAAGTTATTGGCCGATAATTCTTAAGGTCAGCTAAGTTGCCCGTCTTCGGCAGGAGCACTGTGCGCCCTTCCACCAACCACCCCTGAATAGGCTCTTCCGACTTTAGATATGAGGTAAAAATTCGGGCCAGATGCTGGTGGGTTGAAGGAAACTTCTTCCACCAGAAGGTCTTGATGCCATCTGGTCCCGGAGCGGAATAGTTCTTCATGCCTCTTAATACGTTTTTCACCTCCTCTGTAGTGATAGGTGGGCATTCCTCCTCAGCTGTGATGAGGGCATTGCACAGCTCCTTGAAGCTGTTTATGTTCTTTGAGCCTTCTTTAAGTGGATGTTGGACTTCGTAGACTTCTCTCCAAAATGCTTCGACCTCCTCTGGTTTGGGCAGATGGTCGACAGTAACTGGAGGGTCTTGGAAGAGTCGAGATGGGTCAGACGAAAACTGTTGATTTTCTCTGACCCACCTCTCTCTCCGCTCTAGACTTCTCCTAGCGTCAGATAGTACTCGTATTCTGTCAACAATATGCTGCCTGATGGTCAGTAGCTTTGACTTGTTGATTGTGTGATGACGGATCCGCAGTTCGCGCGTGAACTGTCGAACCTTGGCAGTGAAAGTCCTGCCAGATGTTATGTAGTCAATCACACACTGAATGCGGGACGCGTACTGTCTTGCCCAGCCTATCTTTGTGCTAAGTTGATGCATTCGTCTTTTGGTCTTATGATCAACCGTTGGTTTTGTTTTACGGTTTGCATCTGCCAAATTTCTGGCTGCATTGTATACACTACAATTGATAGTCCAGAGGTCGGATTCTTCGGAAAAATCTCCACGAAGCTCATCATCCAGTTCAGTCAGATCTTTGAGCTTGGGAGAAACCTGAATGTTGATGTTTCTCCGGGTCTTGAAGCATCGTTCTCCCTCTATTGGATGCCTGTTCGAGGCTCGTCTCAGTGTCGCCTCTCTTTCTCTGTTGCCGGCTTGTTCTGGCTGCGGTTGTGTAGGCGCTCCGCTTATATAACCCCTTTTCCGGAGGTCCTCGGCACGGTTTCGCAGACGTTTTTGCGAAAAATCCGAGAGCTCTGGGTGTTTCTCGCAACACAGAGCATGCAGTCGCGCCATGTAACCTTTTCGTTCAGGGGCCATACTGGTATCATAGCACTCCAGCAGGTCGTCCCTGAGTCGATCCGTCGACTCAAAAGTAACGAGATTCCGCCGGTCAATCGCATTGACTCCGTCTTGATTGGCTCCCCCAACTCTAGGGTAGTCGGCATTGTTGTCCGACCCATTGTCGGGAGCCCTGCGCGTTCGATTGTTTTGAACCGCACTTCCTACAACTATGTTTGGTGTTGTCATTGTTGTTCCCACGAGCAGCTAGGGAAAAGGGTTAGTCCATCCTTGTACAGCCCCGCGTGCAAGGATAAGGCTGATACTCTGAAAGGTCGCCCGGTATCCCAGAGTCACCGTTTGAGACACCTCACCCAGGTGCCATTCAGCTTTCGGCACGGTTGTTACACCTCCGCTTAGGGGTTATTCCTTCGGGACCATCCCTGGACAATTGTCCGCGACTGCTTATTAATTATTGTAACCATATTCAGCAGAAACCCTTGGTACAGGGACCCTCTATCCGCAACCCGAGGACGCGTCCGGTGGCTTTGTCATAGGCCCTTCGGTTCGAATCCCAAGGAATCAAAACCGAATACCAGGTGATATATATATATATATATATATATATATATATATATATATATATATATGTTATATATATGGGATTATATATATATATATATATATATATATATATATATATATATATAACTGTTAAAGCTGAGAAATTATTTTTTTCTAGTTTATGCTGTTGGGAAGAAAATTAAAAAAGGGCGTTTTTATCGTGAGCGGAATTTTTTATAATTCGATTTTTTGATTATGTCAGAAACCTCCCAAAACCCCCCGCAGAAAATTTTGTAATCCTACTGGGATCAAAGTCTATAGAAGGTGTGGTTCGCTACCTACGTTCTTTGAAACTATGTCCAAAAACCGTATCTTTTTTCAAACACCTGCCCTTCCATTTTTTCAGAAGTGTTTTGATTTTTTTAAATTAAACCTTTTTCCTCTTATTATTATTTCCTGGGTTGAGGCCGCAAGAGCCCCTGATGCTTGGGTGATCCCGTTGCGTCCCCTTATAAGCCTAAGCGTGACCCCGAAGCCCTCTTCATACGGTGAGGACCGCAGCCACGCTATTGCCTGATATTTATGACTCACTGATGCAGATACTGCCCGTGAGTGTTAGTGGTTTCTCCACAATTGCGGGACATTGAAAAAGGAAAAAATTAGTTGTTGAAATTTTGAAAGACTGAGTCAACCACTCTAGGAGAGTGCTAAACTTATGCCATAAATTCCAGAGGAATAGAGTTCTTGAAACACTCATACACTAATGCTTCGAAGCCAGTCAATGAATCTTTTGATGACTCCTAACGAGTTTTTAGAAAACAGTGTTGCCAAATTTAAAAAAATTATTTCGCGGTTATATTTATTATATTGCTATTTATATTTTGCGGCGGGAGCCGAAATACCTAACACCAATGTCTATGACGTATCAAACGAACCTATCCCTAACAACTAGACCACATGGCTAACCTAACACATTGAATATTTTGCAAAAATCCCAGTAAAGAGCCAAATTCAACTCCGCGTTCATTTGTTCATTGCCGGTTACCGCGACTCTATTCAGACTTATACATACACCACTTCACCTGAGCGTCACTACATGTTAACACAAGCGTCCAATGTGACTGTACATTGTGCATATATAGATATGTAGAAGACAGTCAATGAATTCTTCGACACCTTATAAATCAGTTATTCATTTCTGTGCTAAAGAGTTATTGTATTTTAAATCTTCTGAAATCCAAAGGACTTTTTATAAAAAATTGAATGCTTGTCTAAAACTTTGTCAAAATCTGCGGAGTAAAAATTCGAGAACTGATGTTCTTAGATTGTGTTCCAATAATTCTTTGACTTTTTTCACTTTTTCCTGGCCTATCCTAAAATGGGTGACTCGTAAAGTAAAGTTTCGACAACTTATTTTTTCCGTGCATGCCCCATATACATTTCTGTTAGGACTTTGACTTCGTGCCTTGCGAGCTTAAGTATTTCGTTCGCACGATTAAGGTTTTAGCTTAAAACTCAAGAGTTTTTTGGTCCGTCTGCAGCCAGTGTCCAATTCCCACTCATTCCGATGTTCCTCAGTCGGCCAACTGTTGATTTCTTCAGTCAATAACCTACTGGAAATGCCTACAACTAGCTAGCCTGTCCGATATCTCATTCACCTTTGATGCCACTGTGTCCAGGGATCCAAAGTAGAGTCACTCGGTTTTTCGTCGCTAAGTTGTTCAGTGCCTCAAAGCACTCCCATACTAGCAGCGACGTAGTCGTTGTTCGTTCAGGGCCATTATAGCACCCCTGCCGTCTGAGCAGATACGGATGTTCCTTTTGTTGCCATACTCCTGTGCCTTATAGGCGCACTGGAGCATGGCTATAATCTCAAATTGTAGAACTGTGGTGTAGGACCCCATCAGGATTGTAAAGCCCACTCCACTCCTTCTACGATACACACCGGCTCCAGCCTTCTCCTTGTTTCTGGACCCATCTGTACACAAGTTGTCCCCATCACTGCGCAGGCGTGCTTTGCCGTTCACTCAATCCTCCTTCGTCGATAGACTAACACGATACTTCTTGTCGAAGAGATAGCGAGTGGGTGTTTTTTCCCTGAGCATGCTCGGGGTCGGCCTACTCGTAATGTCGTTTGGGATCCGCACTGTTTTCGAAATCCTTCCGCCTTTTACCATATTCAATATCCAGGCCGCCTTTGCAGCCACGGCCTTGATGGTGAGATGGAGGGGCTCCAACCCTGTTAGTGCCCCAATGCCATTGTGGGTGTCCATTTTGAGGCACCAGTGAAGCGTCTTATAATCAGTCCCCTGATTCTTTCTAGTCGAGACTTCACAGTGCACAGTTCGACCCTGCTCTACCAGACCACGGCCGCATAGGTTAGCCTGAGTCGTAGGATCGCTATGTAGATCTACATAAGTGTCTCCGGATTCGAGCCCCAGCTTTTTCCTATGGCACTCCTACAAAGCCGTAGAGTTGTTCCTAGATTTTTGCACTTGTTTCCCAGGTGCTCGTTCCATGACAGCTTCTTATCTAGGATGACTCCTAGATATTTAGTTCCTTCTTTGATTTCCAATTGTTGTCCTCCCAATTTCAGTGTGCTCGTTGTTCCCCATTTATACCATCTGGTGAATACAACCGCGTCTGTCATACTCGGATTGACCGATAAATCAGTCTTCTCGTACCAAGAATCCAATATCCCTAGTGCTTGCTGCATTACTCCGGAGAGCGCACCCAGATGCTAGCCGCGCCCGATAACCAATCTATCGTGAGCGTAGCCTATAACGTGGACATCGTGACTTGTGAGCAGATGAAGCAGTTCATCCACTACCAAGCACAACAGCAGGGGCGATAAAACGCCTCCCTGTGGATATCCCGAATCAACGGTTCCACAATCATGGCCGCCCCGATCACCTCTCTCGAGGTGTATTTGAAGGCTCCTCGGATATTCATGAAGGTTCCAATCGCGAGACTTTTCTGCTTCAGTTGTCCTTCAATTAGGTTTTAATGCTCCGCTTAGGGCCATCTCGGTCAAGTGACCAGCCCTATAGAGGTGTTGCTCCTTGTGAAGTGGCCCACTTGATAAGACCTTGTCGCGGATATATCTATCCACAAGTCTTTCCACTGTGTTTAGTAAGAAAGATGTAAGGCTGATAGGACGGAAATCCTTGGGACAAGTATAATCGATCCTGCCTGCTTCCGGAATGAAGACTACTCTCGTACCTCTCCATGCCGTTGGAACATGTCCCAGCGTCAGACTAGCCCTAGCAAGTCTCACGAGCTGTCCTATGATGATCTCTCTAGCTCTCTGTGAGAGGACTGGATATATTCCAGCCGGAACAGGAGAATTGTAAGGACTAAAAGACTTCAGGGCCTACTATACCCTGGAGGGAGTGACAAGCTCGTTGGCTAGCCGCCGTTTCGGATTCAGCTGGGCCACAGGCGGTCAGGCAATTTTAGGGTGCCGACAATAGCATCCGGGTTTCGAGAAAGCAACTTGTCTAGTCCAGCCGACTCTGCTCTTTTCTCGATGTCTGTGCAAAAGTTGGTCCAGCTTTCTTGCTTCGCCTTACGTATTGTACCCCTGTTTAAATCCCTCATCGTCGTAAATTAGGTCCATAGTTCATCCGTTTTGCCAGTTCTGGCACGTTTGGCGGACCAAAGTTGTACAACTGAGCTCATATGACTAACAATTACTGTACGGGAGGTTTTCGCGTCACTGATTTCGAATCTAATGTCAAAATAACAACACTCAAATTTTCAGATCCAATATGGCGGCCCAAATTGTAAGACCAATTATTAGGTAGGCAATTCTAAAACATTCAACTACACGTGCTCACCAAAGGAATTTCTTATAATTCTTTTTTTGGATTAAGCCAAAAACACCTAAAAAACACCCACAAAAAATTTTCAATTCTATTTGGATCAAAATTACGTGTTTAATGTAAATTTTGGGTCTCTGTATTCGAACCCGAAAGCGAAATATTTCTATCACGTCAATCGTTTGAGAAAATTGAGGACAAATGCGTTTTTGGCCATTTTTCAGTAAACAACGTAAGTGGAGAGCTTGACGTTCGAAAGGAATTTGCATGGGCTTAAACTAAAAGCTTAAGCTTGTACATGATTATATTGAGAAAAAATGTTTCTTTTTCTATCTTCAGCCGTCACAGGTTTTTGCTGCGCGCGCTTGCTCGCTTACTATTCCTCACCACATAGTTACGCCTTCAATTTAAACCCTATAAAAAGTCTATAAAAGGTCACGTTTACGCACTACGTTCTTTTAAACAACGTCCAAGAACACTAAGTTTTTCAAAAACCTACCCCTCCATTTTTTCAGAAGTGTTTAATTTTTTTTAACAAACTTTTTTCTCCTCCATGAATACAAATGTCAAATCAATCATATATTGAAATGTCTCAAATCTATTTATCGGCTATATTTAAAACTTCGTATTTCGCGAAGTGAAACTTTTGGAACATATGTTAGCATTACATCCAGTTTATCGGTATACGTAAAGATTGAACGTATTGTAGATAAAAACCATACTTTTTTCGATTACCTGGTTTTCTATATTCGATGAATCATTTTTAATAAAAATGCGTAAAATGATATTATCTTTAAAATTATAGAATTGAAACTACTTTTTGTTGCAGAATTAAATACAGATTTCAGCGGTTCCGGCTCCAATTCCAATACTCCTGGTAATGCCGGGACTTCTCGTCATATACCACGTATGTATGCTTTGAAAATTTGTTTATAATAATAAAATTGTACAATTAAGCAATAATTTGCCTTCTTTGCTTTCTCAAGTTGTAATCAGAGTTTATTGCATGTATATATATTAATATATATATAGATAGATATACATATATGAGTGTTAAAGCTGCGAATTTGTGTTTTTTTTTCTACTTTATGGAGATGGGAAGAAAATTAAAAAAAGCGTTTTTATCGTAAGCGGATCGGCCGAATTTTTTTTCAAATTTTCTTGAAAATTGTCTCATTGATTTTCATGAAATATATTTTGTTTATTAAAATTAGCACAGAAAAACGAGTCAATCCACATTTTGCCATAATTCAGATAATTAGGTAGATAATTCTAAAAAATTCAAGTAGACATGCTCACCTAAGGAATTTTTTAAGACTCGATTTTTCGATTATGCCAGAATCCCCCCAAAAACGCACAACGAAATTTGTTTAATCGTACTGGAATCAAAGTCTATAGAAGGTCAGGTTCGCGACCTACGTTCTTTGAAACAATATCCAAAAACCGTAATTTTTTCAGAAACCTGCCCTTCCATTTTTTCAGAAGTGTTAGATTTTTTTGAATCAAACATTTTTCCCCTTAATTCATCAACCTATAGTCTAGAAAACAACGGCGATACCACGCTGGAAACACCAGTTCTCGTAAGATCACTGAAGTTAAGCATTGTTGGGCGCGGTTAGTACTTGGATGGGTAACTGTTCAGGAATACCTGCGTGCTGTTGGCCCGTCGTGGGTGTGGTGGGCCCACATTGGTAGTAAATATCCACCTAGAAACACTACCCGAATCGGGTAGTGAGGCAATGAACTTTCGAGTTCGAACTGCTAATCAATGTATGTATGTATAGTCTAGAAATAGAATTCTTAATTATTGATGAAGTTTAGAAATCGCTTTTTCATTACCGTCCAAAGTAGTAAAGTCATATAACCCTGCCTCGAAATAAAAGCTAACTCGTCTACTTATTCGGAACTTGTCGACTTTTTGAATTGAATCCTTTTCGTCTTCATTCAGCAAATAATAATCTAGAAATAAATTATCTATTTTAAATCAAAGACTGAAAACGACGCCTCCATTCAATATGAGTCTATGTGTTGACAGCGCCGTGTATGAGACTATGCGCTGTGTATAAGCAAAGGGAATAGTCTCATACAGAGTGCTGTTAGCACATAGACTCATATTGAATGGAGGCGTCGAAAAATGGATTTCATAGAACGTTTTTTTCTCTTCTGATAATCTGTCAAATGTGGATTTTGGATTCGTTTTGATATGCTACTCTTCAATTATCAAATCACAGTTGGCAACAGGAAAAGCACAAAGTCCAAGAAATTTCATGTTTATTGAGGCTCTTTTATTTTTATCAACAAAACAAAAAATTTTGGGGGGAGGTACTGGAGCTAGCACCTCTACTACATGAAATTAAAAAAATTGAAAAATCAACCACGCCAGAGTTTTTTGCTTTTTGGCGCTCTCCTAAACAGCAAAAATTATTTTTCAAAAAGGACCCCCTATCTCCTAAAAACTACCCTTCATATAACTTACGCGCTTTCCCTAAATTTCAGCACATCAGAATTTTGGATTATTTTTGAAATCACTAAAACACCTAAAAAGTATTTTACATAATCAACTATCAAAAAACAAACCAAAACACTTAATCCTACCATTGATAGAAAAATAATATTTACCAATCCCAAAAGTAGCCCCAAGTACATTTAACGAACCCTGTCTCAGCTGCCTCAAACTAAGACAGCTGAAAAAATTAAAAATAATTACACGAGTCACCTTTGAAAGACTATTTCATATCTGCCTTCTGCAAAAACAATATAAGCAATGTTCAACCACAAGAAACCACCCCTAGTACATTTAATGTACCCTGTCTCAGTTGCCTTCATATAAAACCCCCAAAAATTATACATTAAAAATAATCACCTCAGATACCTTTCCAGTGTTTTAGGTCATATTGCTATCCCCAAAATATTATTCAGCAACCCCAAAACTCACCCCTAGCACATTTAATGAACCCCGTCTAAATAGCCCTGATCAAATACAGCAAAAAAGTTTGGAATGAAAAGTTATCAAGCCAGACTCCTAACCGAGACTCTAATCCCTATCCTAGTCCCAGTATGTTTGATCAACCCTAAAAAACAACCTCTAGTATATTTAATATAAACTGCGTTTTAAATACAAATGTAAAAAAATGTCAAATTGAAAACAGTTACACAAGTCGTCTTCCGAATGCTTGAGTATATCAGTCACAAAAATTTTTAATCGAAAATTGAAATTAGACAGTCTGCAAGTGAGAAACATTTAATATTGTGAACATTTTTGGGGGGCTTCTAGAGCCTTTTTAATTTCTACCAGATTTCAGGATACTATTATGCACGAGATAATTATGATTTAATATACCCTTGTAATAACTTTTATTTTGTGCGCTCATGAAGGATTAAAAATAAATTTTTTGACGCTCGAAGGTTCTATTGGGAACGAAATAAACTCACAAAAAATTCAAAATATCTCGGTGATCCAAACTGAAGTGAAATTGGATCAAATTTGTAGTGATACCAGTTTTGATCTTCCCTATATCTTGAATTTTCTGTGAACTGGTTTTGATCCCAAAAAAACCCTCAAGTGGCAAACAATTTTTTTTTCATGGAAGCAACAAATGAAATTTAATGACATGGGATATTAAAACATAATTCACTGAAGAAATGGTAGAGAATTCACAAGTTTATTTTACTACAGTCAATTTGGGAAAATATTGACCATTACAAGTTTTTTAGATTATGCCAAAAATTTGAGAAACGTTCAGCTTCGATGAAGCTAAAAATCTTACACAATCATATATTATTAAACTTTTTCATTTATCGCATCAACATTATATATGCAGCCCTAAAAAGTTTCGTATATTTTCTCGAAATAACTGTTGGCTTTCCACTTTTGATCCCTCAAAATAAATTCAAAGAGTTTTCCTGCTAGGTGGTATTTCTTCTATTTATTTTGAAGTGATTTCGACTCCATAATGTAATCAAAAAATGTCCTGTGATTTTGAGATGTTAGGAATTATCGATTTCCTTGCTGAAATGTTTCAGGGATGTTAAAACAACCTTCACAATATATCCAGCGACTCTTCCTGCGAGGATATGCTTCCTAAAATTATTGTGAAGTAATTTTCAATACTAATAGTATAACCGAAAAATCTACCGTGATTATGGTTGTGAGGAAATGTAGATTTCCATAGTTTTATATTAGAGGGATCTTAAAACAGTCCTTGAAATAATTTAAACGACTTTATCTGATAGACTATGTTTCCAACGTTTTTTGTGAATTGATTTCTGATCCAAATATTGTAAACGAAAAAATCTCCTGTGACTAGGGGATCTCAGGAAATATCGATTTCCTTGCCTAAAAGTTTGAAGGATGTTAAAACCACCCATACATTAAATTGAGCGCCTTTCCATACAAGGTATGCTTCCTACAATTATTTTTAGGTGATTTACATTCCTAATAGTTTCTTTAAAAAATCTTCTATGATTCAAGTTGTTAGGAAATATCTATTTACTTATTTGAATCTTAGAGGGACGTTAAGACAATCCTTAAAAGAATTTCAACGACTCATCTGAAGCTACATATATTTTAGATTCCCCAATGAAATATATAATTTCAGCATAAGCTGATTCAACTCCATTTAAACTTTCAAACAGCTGTTATTTCTACAATAGATTGTGTTTCTATCCCAGTTTTGTACAGACAAAATTGTTCGTTTTTGCAATCATTTCCTTTGATCTGAAGAATAATATTCTAGCACAATGTATTGCCATTCAAAAAAAAAGCTTCGCTCGCAAGTTTGAGCGCGCCTAGGCCGCGCGACTATTGGATCTCGCGCTTCGCGCTCGATCATATATTTATCTCGCGCTTCGCGCTCGATTATGTATTCACCTCGCGCTACGCGCTCGGGCGTATTTGCATCGCGCTTTACGCTAGGCTCCTCTAGGTTTTTGAACTTCGTGTTCGACTTCGATGAAAAGAAAAAGTTTGTTTG
>CAKNYM010053094.1:238884-255679 GCA_932195095.1 Andricus curvator
TGCATAGTTTCTCGTAGTTCTCTTACTTTAAGATCATTCACTCCTCTAGCATTCCAAACACCCAGTCTCCATCCATCGCCTGATACTCGAACTTTACGTTTACCGTGTGTATGCATTTCGTCAATCAAAGTTTCAGTCCATTCCGAGGCTACTTTATTGTTTGTATTATTCATGTTTAGATTGTACACCCAACTATAACCTTTATGCGTGAGATTTGTTTTGCGAGCCGAAATCATGTCCAAGTAAAGGGATTATTCTTCGTACGGTGGACAGTCTAGTCGTAACGTCAGTCCCACCAAAACTTCTGTTACAGGGGTTGGGGTGGGGGGGGGCAGAAAAAGGAAATCGAAAGTCTCAATTGGTTGGTGATTTATGCTGAGAAGGTTACCAGCCTTTAGCAGCGTTGTATTAGATGGGAGTTAATATGTGCCACACCAGTCACCTTCGCAAGACTTTATTTCATATCCTCATCTCTATAGTAATATTCAACAACCACAAAAACTTCCTAAGACTCTATTTCATATCCTGATTAACACACTGATATTCAAGAACAACAAAAAAAACAAGCCCCAATATGTTACACGAACCTCCTTTCAGTTGCCTTTAACGGAAACAGACAGCAAAACTTTAAATGAGAAATAATCACCCCAGTGAGTTTCCCACAACCCTAGTTAATATCGCAATTGATGTTACATTTAACCACAAAAAACAACACCTAGTACATTTAATATAGCCCATCTCAGCTGCCTTCAAGTAAAACTACAAAACATTAAAAATTAACAATAATAACCTTAGACACCTTTCCAAGATTTGAGATCATATTCTCATCCCCACAATAATATTCAGCGACCTCAAAACTAAACCTCAGTACAGTAATTGAACTCCGTCTCAGCTGCCTTGAACTGAAACAGAAAAAAATTCAAAAATAAAAAAAAAGCAGCCCAGAATCTTTTCCAGGCTCCATTTATATCCTTATCTTCACAGTAGTATTTAGTAGCCCCAATTATAAATTAAAAGTAATCGCGCCAGGCTCCTACCCAAGACTCGAATTTATATCCTAGTGCACACAGTATATGTCATTATTCCTAAAAAACAACCTCTTGTATATTTAATGAAACCTCAGAAAAAAAAACCCTCAGAAACCTTCCCAAGACTCTAGTTCGTATCATCATACCTACACCAATATTCAGTATCCCCAAGAGTAACTTATCGATTTAAAATAATCAACCTAAAAATCTTCCTAAGACTATTTCATATCCTGATTTCTACAGTGATATATATTCATATGCAAATATATTATTTTTACATTTAACCAACCCCATCTAAGCTGTCTTTCGACTAAAAAAGAAAAAAAATTCAAATTGAAAACAATTAAACGAGTCGTTTTCCCAATGCTCGAGTTTGTATCTTCATCTCCAGAGAAATAATCAACAAGCTCCAAAAACACTCCCCTGGCATATTCAACAAACCCCATCTTAGGTGCTTTGAACTAAAATAACCACAAACATTTAAAATCAAAAATCGAAGTTATACAACCTAGAAGTGAGAAACATTTAATATTGTGCACTTTCAAATTGGGGTGAAGGGTGGGTAGAAAAAATGGTTTTAGAAAGCGCAAACAATACCATGTCTGAAAGTTTGGACCCCCATGAGGTGCACTTCATGTGAAAACGATCGATTGAAATCTAGGTAACGCACGCGAGCCAAGCAAATTAAAATATTCTTACCTGGAGTGATTTGAGATTTTCTTTTAAATTCAATTTTTCCACATTTTTGGGGACTCCTAGAGTCTTTTCAATTTTTGCCGGATTTTAAGATACTATTCGACGCTTCCATTCAATACGAGTCTATCTGCTGACAGCAACGTGTATGAGACTATGCGCTGTATACAAGCAAAGGGAATAGTCTCATACGCGGCGCTGTCAGCACATACGCTCATATTGAATTGAGGCGTTGTCTTATGCACGAGATAATTATGATTTAATATACCCCTGTAATCAAATTCAATTTTGCGTGCCCATGAAGAAATGAAAACACATATATCTCTTGACGCTTGAGGGTTTTCTTACGATCAAAATGAACTCATAAAAAATGCAAGATATCTGGGTGATCAAAACTGGTTATGATATCAGTTATGATCTCCCTTATATCTTGCGTTTTTTGCGAGCTCATTTTGATCCCAAAAAAGCCCTTAAGTGCCAAAAACATTTTTTTGTATGTTTTCAAGGGTGCAACAAATAAAATGTAATTACAGAAGATATCAAAACATACTTATTGCGTGCAGAAGAGCATTCTAAATTCTGCCAAAAATTTAAAAATTGAAATTCTTAAAAACTTTAGAACTCTGCAGATAATAATTTTTCAACCTATTTTGCTCGCGCGCAAAACCTATACTTCAATCTATCGAATTCACATTTAGTACTCTTCATGGGAATTCCAATGCACTACACATCATATTGTTTGCGATTACGAAAACCATTTTTTTCAATCCACCCTACAATTTGACTTGAGAATGCACAATAATTAATGTTTCTCACTTTCAGATTGTCTAATTTCGGTTTAGAAATTTGGTGGCTTTCTGAGTTCAAAACAGCAAAGACAGGGTTCGTTAAGCTTTCTAGGGGTAGTTGTTGATGGTCGTTGAATGTTTGAGCGACAATGTTGTTGAGGGATATTGAATATTTCAGCGGCGATGGCAATATTAACTAGAGCCTTGGAAAGGTTTCTGTGGTGATTATTTCTAATTTGAATTTTTTGCGGTTTTAGTTCAAAGCAGCGGAGACTGGGTACGCTAAATGTACTAGGGCTTGATTTTCGGGGTCATCAAATATTACTGCGGGGATGAGGATTAGAGCTAGGGTGTTTGGAAATTGCCTGGGGGTATTATTTGATTTCAAATTTTCTTGCCTGTTTCAACCTAGACGAAGTTAGTTGAATGTACAAGTTTTTGTTTTTAATAAATTATGGGAATGGTGACGGCGTGACTATTTTTAATTAGTATGATTTATAACTGTTTTATTGAAGGCAGCGCAGATGGGTTTGGTTGAATCTGTTATGAGTGGTTTTATGGGTGTTTTGGTTATTACTGTGGGGTTAGGGATGTAGTTTATAGTATTGCATAGGTGATTTGCCTTATTATTTTTTTATTTTGAAACTGTGTGGCCTTGCTTTGTGAAGCCCGAAAAAATTAATAACTTCTGTCTTACATTTTCGGTAAATTATTTTTTTACGAGAACATTTGATTAAAATACTTGAAATATAATATAAGTTCATGAAATATAATTTGAACTATCGATTTTGGAAATAATTTTTGTCTAAATAATTTGTTTAAAAATGTGAGCCACGAAAAAACTAATAACACCATACAATTCTACTAGTATTTTCATATTTGACATTAATCAACAAAGTGTTTGAACAATCAAACATTTATATTCTCTTCTATGAAAAATCATCTTTCATTAAAATGTTTTCTTCTCAAAATCAACATTTCTACTGTGTCAATCGGTCTGCTCATAAAACGTAACAGGTTAAAAATTCTTTTTAACTTTATAAGTAGATCATGGATTTGTCCCATTCTAATAATAATGTACAACGATTTTAACACAACATTTTTTTTGTACAAAAAACTGATGAACTGAATATTTTATTTAAATAAATTGTTTATAACAATTAATTTGTATATTCAATTAATAGCTCATATTCCTTGAGTGTATGTACATCCGTTCTAATTAATAGCAAGTTTAGTTAAGCAATTTTCTTTCAGATAAAAAATGATATTCTCAAAATTCCAGAATTTGTCTCTATATTTGTTTACATATTGTTGCAAACTATATTGTATCAAATAATACAAAAAATTGAGATTTTGAGGCGTGTTTACTTCCTAATTCATTGAAAAATTCCTATATTATTTCTTCCAGAATCATTAGTTCTTCCACCACTCATACCTGCAACTCAAAGAGACGCAGGACAATTGCGGGATGGTCAAATAGTGATGATTGAAGGAACTAAAGGATTTTTTATAGTGGAAGATGGGAAGATTCGGCCATTAGACATTATTGAGCAGCACATTTTAAGGGATATGAACAAAGAAAAACCCGAAACCCCAGGTCCAAATTCTAATAATGAATCTTAGCTCCTCATGTGGAGAGGGGAATCTAACCTTTACATAATGATCCAACTTTAGATTCCCCCCTCCCTGGGTTGTTTGATAGAATCGTGTTTATTTCACAAATGCATCAAAATGTTACTTTACTATGCCTTTAGAGCCAGAAGAAAGTTTGCTGTTACTAACGCACGAGCGTCAAAGCAATTTCCGCGCATGCAGATATCGCAAATTCTATTACTTTCTTCCTCAAAGACCACACAGAGCGGCGAAACGAGATGTAGGGGTTCAAAAAGTTCTGGAAGCTTTATTCCTGAACCGATTTGAAGTTTATTTTTTCATATTAAAGCTGATTGCTAATTCATTGGTTGAAGATCCATCAAATTGGTAGAAAATGAACTCTTTTGTTGAAAAATCATATTTTTAGGTTGAAAAATCAAAGTTTTTTTTTAGATAAATCGTCTTTTTGACTTCAAAATTAAGCAATCTCTTTGAAAAGTAAACAATTCATTCAAAAGTTTAACTATCTGATAGAAAATTCACATTTTCGGCTTGAGAATGCAACTATTTTGTAGAAAAATCGTGTTTACGGCTTGAAAATTCAACAGTTTGCTAGAAAATTAAACTATTTGGTTGAAAATCAACGTCTTGTTGAAACTTAATACTGTTAGTTAAGATTCAACTATTTGTTGGAAATTCAATCATTTGCTTAAAAATTCAACTATTTCGTACAGAATTAACTTTTTTGGGAATGAATGACATTTTCTGGTTGAAAACTTAACTGTTTTGTGTGTATGTATATATGTATGTATGTATATATCGTCGTTTTGGCTTCAAAATTCAAGAATTTCATTGAAAATTTATTTTTGTTTGTTTGTTGAAGATCAATCTTTTTATCTGAAAATTTAAGTATTCGGTAGAAAATACATATTCTTTTTTGGCAATTAATCATTTGGCTTGACAATTAATCTTGTTTTCTAAAACATTCACTTTTTTAGCTAGAAAACTCAATTCTTTTGTTGAAAATTGATCTTTTTGGGGAGAAAATAAATCTCCTTTGTTGAAAATTCATCTATTTGGTTGAGAATTCAACTATTGTGTTGAAAATTTCCCTATTTTTGTTGAATTCAACTGGTTGAAAATTAGTTTCTTTTAAACTTCTTACATAAAAATTTATTTTGTATAGGCCTATTTTCGTTGAATTTATCTGGTGAAAATGATTTTTTGTTGTTGATCTTTTCGGTTAATAATTCATCTGTGCAGGTTAGAAATTGTACTTTTTGATAAAAAATGCAAATATTTTGTGGAATGGGTGATTTCTTCTGTAGAAAGTTTATCTTTCTTGGCATAAAATTTAACTTTTTGTGTTGGGAAGTCAACTATTTAGTTGAATATCTTCGTAGGTTGAAAATTATAATATGTAGCTAAATATTCAACTATTTTAATGGTCCAAACTTCAACTTTTTTGTTGACAATTTATCCGTCTTGATTGAAAATTTATATTTCATGGTAGAAGAGTCATCTTTCTTGGTTTGAAATTCAACTTCTTGGGTTGAGAATTCAAATATTTGGTTGAGAATGCAACGGTTTTTGGTTGAATTTTAATTTTTGTTTGTTTGGAAATTCGATCATTTGGTTGAAAATTCATCTTCTTATATTGACAATTAAAATACTTAATTTAAATATTCGACTATTAATTCAAAATTTAATATATTTTGTTGAAATTCAAAAATTTGCTTAGAGAGTCATCTTTTTTAATCGACAATTCAACAGCTTTTTAAAAAAATGTATCCCTTTGGATTGAAAATTCATTCATTATGGTAGAAAAATAATCTTTCTTGGTTTCAAAATGAATCTTTCCTAGTTGAAAATCAACTTTTTTGTTCAAAATTGTAATTCAAAAGTAATGTTACGCGTTTCATGTTAAATTTAATAAAGTATCCACATCAATTTTATTTCGAAGAATTTAATCCTATATTATTCCCCTATTTTCATACCTAGCAGGCAGGAAAAAGTGATTGTTATATTCTTTCCACAATGTGAGTAAAAATAGTTTCTGGTTTCAATAGAAATACAAGAATAAACTTTTTTATTAACAAATTTATCATTGTAAACTGAAGTAATTCGGTTTATTTTACAGGAAAATGACAGGGATACATTGATTTATCGATTTTACAAAACATCTTATATAATATAAAAACTTTTGGTATGATTTACAGAATTTCCTCTAATTATAACAAAAATATACAATAATAATCTTTTTACTAAGTCAATTGTTTAATTTTATTACATTTCTAAAAAAAAACCGTCGAATTACAGTACCAAAATTACAAAATACCATTTCCTAAATCATTCACAACTTCCAACTTTAATAAAAATAGTGTTATTTATCAACAACTCAGGCGATGATTTTAAGTTTAATTAAAAAGTTCCACCATACATAACTCAATAGTTAAACACTTTAATCATCAAAGTTGCAAATAGTGACATTTTTGTAAAAAAAATTTAGTTAATCAAATACTGCAAAATTTGAATTTAGCACTGCCAAGAAGACCAGCTTGAACCTAGTCGTGAGTAAATGTCAAAACTCAGAATAGCGATTTTTCAGCAATTTTCAAAATTTTTATTTTAGGATCAAAAAGCTTCAGACCAACGCGAAATGTATAAGGTAAATAGATGAAAGACTGATTTAGAATATTATTATTGATTTTATTTTTGTACTATTATTATTATTTATATTATTCGTCTCAGAAATTTTAATTTGTTTAAACGATTCTCATGTGTTTGAACCATTTTCTCTCTGTAAACCGTAAACATTTATAATTTTCTGCAATTAATGACGCAGTTAACGAATTGAAAGAGTAATATTTTTTTGCTTAAGGTATTTTGCAATTTTTTGAACAATTAATAATAATCATACATTTGCCCCTTTTCTATAGGAAAGGTGGAAAAAGTCTAGTTTTTTCGAATCTCTCACACTATGTCGTCTTCTATTCAGTATTTCCTTATATCACAATTTAGAGCCCAATTGTTCAAACACTATCCATGAATTTAAACCATTTTTTTCATTCATCTATGGATGTTTATTTTAAAAAAATTGCTAAATATCAATGAAAAAAAAATTACTCTAAACATCCGTTAATTATGTCATTAATTCAAAAAAAAAAAAAAAAATTTTCACGCTTCACCGGTGGAGAAATTGTCTAAACAAATAAAAATTGTTGAAGTAATTACCAAATATATTTTCATAATTTATTACTCTCGACATTTTTTATTTATGTCGTTAATTTCAGAAAATAATAACTTTTTATGATTTTAGGGAGAAAAAATGGTTTAAAAATTTTCCATATTTTCTGAGAGGAATAATTTAAATAATAATAATAGTAAATAAATAATAATATTTTAAATCTATCTTTCGTCTACTTAGTTGATAAATTTCGCGTTGGTCTGCAGATTTTTCATCCTAAAATAAAAATGTTGAAAATTGCTGAAAAATTTCTATTTTGAGGTTTGACATTTGCTTACGACTAGGTTGAAGCTGGTTTATTGACAGTGCTGAATTCAAATTTTGCAGTATTTGATTAATTAAATTTTTTACAAAAATGTCACTAATTGCAACTTTAATGATTAAAATGTTTAACTAATGCGTTATGTAACGAATACATTTTATGGGGGATAAAAGGAAAAATGTGAGATATAAATTGTATATTTAAATCAGTTTTTAATCAACTAAGGTGTCAATTTCAGATTGCTTCTGGTTGTTTTGAGTATCCTAAAGGACCCAAAATAACGATTCCGAATATTGCTAAAAAATTTCTTTTTATAGAAGCATTCAATATTCAACTCGAAAAACATAGAAAAACTTTAAACTGTCAAATTTTAAAGTTCAATTTTTCCATAGTATAGTATCAAGATGTAAAAGGAAGCTCAACTTTTTATTACAACAAGCAAAAATTAACCGCTTCTGCAAAGCTTTGGTTTTCAATAATAATTATTCAAATTTACATAATGCATAATGGTGTAACTGACACAACTTTAAATGAAACATGTTTTCTCATGTGATTTTATTTTGAATTATGGTTCCATGTTGCCCTACAAAACTTTTAAATTAAACTTAAAATCATCGCCTGAGTTGTTGATAAATAAAACTATTTTTATTCATTTTGGAAGTTGTGAATGATTTAAGAAATGTAATTTTATAATTTTAGTACTGTAATTCGAGGGCTTTTTCAAAAATGTAATGAAATTAAGCAACTAAATTATTAAAAAGAATATTATTATATATTTTCTGTATAATTAGAGAAAATTCTGTAAGTCATATAAAAATTTCTCAAATCATATAAGATGTTTTGCAAAATCGATAAATCAATGTATCCTATCATTTCCTGTAAAATGAACAGAGTTACTTCAATTTAGAATGTTAGATTTGTCAAATAAAATTTATTCTATTGAAACCAGAAACTATTTTTACTTCTATTGTGGAAAGAATATAACATAATCACTTTTTCTTGTCTGTTAGATATAAAATTGGTGAATACCTCAAAATCGGTACTATTCATTGTAAATGTGTGAGTTTCAAAAAACGTGCTAACTGCATGATTTTGATCCGCTCGTGTTCTGAGAGCCTTGTTGGCTTTTCTACGAAAATCAGCGTCATCGGATGAGATAAATGGGTAACAAGTGATGTGATTTTATTGATGCAGATTGATGCATATGCGCGAAGATTGCTTTGAAATCCGGGAGCTGCAAACGTCAAGATTCGCAACCCCCTTCTCCTCAACCCATCCCTTATCAAGTAACACCTTTATCCACCTTTAACATATATTTCTTAGTTTATTTAACACTGAAGAACTTTAAATGTGAATGGATAATTCGTAGAAATAACTTGTCACCTAATTTAACGTAGAACATGGATTATCAAAAATTGACAACATCGTGGTCAATTATGAGTAGACTCACGATCTGGCACGATTTGGTAGTTCTGGGTTAAGGAATTTTTACATATCTATGAAATAATTAGTAACTATATTTTTCTTACAGAAAAATTTTATATAAAGCCAGTCAAACCTCAGGCTGGGAATAAGCTGATGCGTCCACGTCGTTCTGGTCAATATGTTCATGTTGGAACAGTCGACGCTTCAGGGGACATTCGACGTCTAAACCGTAATTTAAAAACTAAAATACAATTTGAAATAAATATTTAAGAACTCTGCCAAAAACGTCTTCAAATTTATTAGATACAGTCTATACTAGTTATAATTGAATGATTTTTACAAGTTTCAACTTAATTAATTAATACTTTTTTTACGCAATCAGGTGGTCGAGGTATAATCACACCTGTCGATGGTGATGTATTGGCAGACAATAATGGTCGTCATATTGGAGTGTGCATGCTTAAAAAATGGCGCCCTATGGAAGATCCAAGAGAAACAAAATGCAATTCCTCGTCCAGCTGGTAATATACAAACTAAAATACATTCTCAACCCAATATATCATATAATTGTGACTGAAGCTTCCAGTATTTTTTTAATTAAGGGTTCCTTTCGGACTCCACAAATTGTTCTTTATCTCAGGATAATTGAATATCAATTTTCTCGTACATAAAGCCACGTGTTAATATTTAATATTTCTTAAATCATTAAGATATAATTTTTTGTATCAATATACAATTTTCAGGGTACAGTGTAACAAGCAAAATATATGTTCTACGCCGCTAGTGTAGACTAATCTACTGAGCATTTTTTTAACATGATTGACACAAAGTCATAATTTCGAAATTCCTTGACAAAATTTTTCATCTTCCCTGACCGCTATGTCTTTCATGTACAAAAACAACCTTGCACCTTCGTGATCAATAATGTTAATGCAAAAAAAATGTTTGTTTTTAAATTTGTTTTAAAGACTTTTAGCTAATTACGTAAGATGATTTGGGGGAGGGTAAAATCTTAGTCTTTTTATGAAACCTCAGAATATTTGAATTTTCAATCAAAAACAGTTTAGTTTTCAATCCAACAAAATAAATTTCAGACCAAATATTTTAATTTTTCACCAAAAAGCAGAATTTTTTCCAAAAATGCAAATTTTCAACGAACTACACGAATTTTTAACTCATAAATATAAATTTTTAACCAAAGTAATGCATTTTTGACCATATAGTTCCATTTTCCACTGAGTAAGAAAAATTTTCAACTAAAATAAAATGGTTGACATTCAAGTTAAAAAATTAATTTTCAACGAAATATAATAATTTTTAACAAAATGATTAAATCTTCAATCAAACAGATGAATGTTCTCCTGAGAAAATTAAATTTCTATCGAAAAAGAGGATAGTGCAATTTTGAACTAAAAAAGATAAATTTTCAACAAAAATGGGATAGTTGAATTATCGGGTAATAAAATGAATTATCAGTAAACGAAACAAATTTTCAACAAAATAGGTAAATTTTTAAATGAAGAAGATTAATTGCCAATTAAACATAGAATGAATAAATTTTCAGTAAAACAAATTAATTTAGAAAGAAGAATTTTCAAAAAAATAGTTAAACTTTCACCAGAAAAATGGTTTTTGAATTAAAGTGATGAATCATAAACCAAATAGAATGAATTTTTAACAAAGCAATTTCGCCTTCAATTAAGTAGTGAAATTTTCGACCCAAGAAGATTATGATTTCAATCTTAACGAAAATAGTTAAGTTCAACCACGAAAGATGAATTTTCAACAAAGGAGTTCAATTTCCAACCAAGAAAGGTTTTTAGTCAATAAAGAACAAAAATTTCATCAAAAATGTTAAATTTTCATGCCAAAAAGCCAAATTTCAATAAAAAAGTTGAATTTTCAATAAAAGAGTTAATTACAGAAAAACGCCTCAGGTCATTTTTGGATGAACCGTAAACTTAAATTTCAATTCATCGAAATTTACCTGACTCTTTCAGATTTTCCTTGACATTCCCTGAGTTTCACTAACCACTTTTAAATTTCCTGACTTTCTCTGATTTTTCATAATTTCCTGAACTGTTGCGGCCCTGTTTGATTACATACTTTTTAGTGGTCAAAATATAATTCTTTACATTTTTTCTTACAGAATGGGTGTGGCGGTTTAGCTCTTAAAAGTTCTGATGAACTTTTCCAAAAATTAGTATAAATAGTACAATCCTTCTTGGACAGATCTGGTTTGGATCAAGACTTTGATGAGTAAAATAGTTTGTAAAAAATTTGGTTCCTGCTTGGGGGTTTTTGCCACAAATGGATTTTTCCGATCGGGTTGCACTGAAGCACAATTGTATGAAGGTACAGGCAAATGCTGGGTACTTGTAAAAATAAATGTGATAAATAAATGGTATTCCTTGCATTTTCCTTTCGCAACCCTTCCTTTTGTCTGGCTCCGAATGTATTTGATCGGGAGGAAGAAATTTACTTTAACTCATCATATATCAACAAATTTTCGGATTTTTTTGATAAAATTTACAGAAAACATTTTTTGTGATGTTGTGCGACTTGTAGAGAAAGTAATATACATATGAATTTTTTTTAAAAATGAAAGTTATAAATTTTTAGCTGAGATATTACATAAATAATGAATTTATATTTGCAAGCTCATGGCGAGTCAAAAAAATTTCGGGCGAAAAGAAAACAAAAAAAGAAAATGAATTTTCATTAAAGTAGTTAAATTTTCAATCAAGTAGTTAAATGTTTGACCAAAGTCAAACCAAACTTATTAGGCTACTATTGGACTGCACGATTGCAGGGCCATCTTTTGCAATATTTCCAAACTGTGTTAAAATTTATCATCAGGAAACGTACTAAACGTTATCTGAGTTCGTAACGTTAATTCAACTGATCCTCCAACTTTCTTTCTATGCCTGCTACCAACCGTAGTAATTTTGAACGGATTTGAATTTTTTTGTTCAAAAATGATCTACGTTAGATTTCTAAGAAAATCGGTAGAACCGATTTTCAAATCATTATTTTTTATATTTATTTATTCAACGCAAAGTGTGGCAAAATGGGCAATTTTTGTTTTATTCATGGAAAATACTATGAAAAACATCGGAAATTCAAAGTTTGGGCCAAACAACGCGAAATATGGATAAAAGTTTTTGGTGGGTTTAAAAATTTGTTCGACATTTCTTTGAACCATTTTTGGTCAGCATTCGTCGTTTTTAATTAATTTATCGGAATTGATATGCTAAAATTAAAATTTCCTGTACTACGTCAAAATAATTTAAGCATTCAAGAGAGAAAATCTACATTTCTTCAAAAGCAAAATGACAGGAGATGTTTTGATTATACTATTGGTGTCAAAAATCAGTTTAAAATGAGTGTAAGAAACATGCCCTAGCAGGAGAAGACGTTGAATTTTTTAGAGGGTTGATCTAACATCCCTTGACGATTCAAGGAAAGTAACCGACATTTCCTGAGAACAAAAATCCTGAAACATTTTTTATTATACTTTTAGGGTGAGGAATCACTTCACAATAAATGTGGGAAACATATCCTAGTAGGTAAATTCGCTGAATTTATTTGAAGGGTTGCTTCAATATCCCTTAAAGATTTAAACAAGGAAATTGACATTTAATAGCAACCAAATTATCGAATTTCTCAAATTATCGAAGCACAACCAAAGTACCGGGGGTGAACCATTTGTCGAGGAAACAGTTGATTTTTTCTAAGCTAGAAATTAAATATGTTATTTTCTGAGCAGAAATACCCAAACAAGTCTCCATTAAGCTTCTCAATAAAAAAAAGCGTAAGTGCAAACATACTCCCGAGTTGTTTATTTAAATTAAACGTTCGTTCCGCAAGACTGATCCGACCCAGGTCGCTGATCAATCTCTCTAGCAAGCACCCCAAGTGAAGAGCTTCACCAAGTCATTATGTAAAGCTTTCCACTTGGGCCCATTAGTATTCAAGCTCTTTCGTTTTAGGTGTCATTCCCTTCATTGACACACTTCATCATGCATTTCTATAAACTATTTGTCTCCACGCTTTAGCCTCTTGGCATACCTCTTTATTTTGGTTTACGTCCATGTATTTCTTCATGCAAGCTCTTTTGTTTTTATGGCTTCATATATATTTTAACAATAAGTTGCCGCTCAAGTTGTTCTAGTTCTTTGTATAAACTTTAGCTTTAATGCAAATCGGGGAGAAAATGTCAATTTAAACAAATTTATCTATTAAATCGTTTAAACATTTTTTTATAACCCACATTGTCGGGATCGTCGGATTTGAGAAATTCAGGATTTGTTGATTTATGAAAATAATTGTTATAAAAAAATTGTATTAACAAATTCACAAAATAAAGTATTATTTGTTTAAAAAGTATATTTCTGCATTTAAATTACTTTACGTTACCGACCAGGGGATATTTGATAATAAAGATTTGTCATATGATATTATTTGTGAATTTATTAGACAAATTATTGATAAGTGATTTCCGACCTTAATAGTATAACCAAAAAATCTCTATTCATTTTGTTTGCTAGGACATTTGGATTTCCTAGCTCAAGTATCTAAGGGATGTTCGAACAACCCTTAAAATAAATTCCAACACCTTTTTTGGTAAGGGATGTTCACTGAAATTACTTTGAAGTAAGTTTTCATTCCAAAAGTTTAATCAGAAAACATTCCGTGGTTATGGTTTCTCAGAAATTTCGGATGTTAATAATTAAACATGGTAAAAAATGTAATGAATTATTGTGAAGTGAATGATGTACAGAAAAATGTAAGTGGACGTTCAATAAAAAATTTAAAATATAGCTTATTTCTGTATTCTTCAATGCAATATTTTTAAACTTTTCTATAAAAGGAAGAGAAGCTTTAGAAAGCTTCCGATTATCTCAGCAGTGCAGTGGACCACCTTGGAAACGAATTCATTGAATAGAATTATATTCAAATTTAATACATTTGGTTCAAAATCAATTTTCTAATTATTTGGACTAAACTATGGAAACAAATATATTAAATAAAATTATATTCAAATTTAGTAATTTGGCTAAAAGTTAATTTTATAATTATTTGATAAAATTTTCATCTTTAAATTTAAGTAGTTACTCATATTTTGTAACATTTGAGGCAAAATATGTGAAAAAGAAAATTACGACTTAGATTTTTTCCAATGCCGCTCGTTTCGTAAATAGTAAATCAATGTTGTCTATTTTATATCAATGAAAACTGCTTTACATGACGCTTTATCGCCTTATCTCAAAAAATTGCGTATGATTTCCTAAAATTTCGAAAAAGAATGTAGCATATTTTAAAGCAACATTTTTCAATTTGGAAAAATTACAAAATCATGGAAAAAATATTCAACCATTTTTTATTTTGAAAAATTAAAACTGCAAAAAATGAATTTAATTGATTGAAAATTAATCTATTTTGGGGGACAAATCAACTATTTTATTGAAAAATCGTTTTTCTCTATGACTTTAACTATTTATGATTAAAAATTATTTTGATTGAAATATCAACCATTACATTTTTTGTGAGAATTTATTTTTTCTTTAGCTCAAAAGTCAACTACATGGTGAATCTTGGAATACTTTGTTAAAAATTCTCTTTTGTCGTTAAATATTCATAAGTTTAGTTTAAAATTTATCTCATTGCATTGGCTGCAAATGTAACTATTTTGTTGAAAATACGTCTTATTCGACAAAAAATTATTCTAATTGTTTGAAAATTCATCTTTTTGGTTGAAAATTAACCAGTTCAAAAGCAGGATTTAATAATTTTGTGATAATCAAATATTGGTTTATTCAAAGAATAATTACATGATAAGAAATTAATACACGAGATGAATCTCGTATTTTTACCTTCGTCGAAACTTCCATTCCACGATAAATATTTTTTACGATTACTCAGCAATCACGCAATATTTATTCTTATTCTTGGTCCAGATACAAAGAGTTTGATATGCTCTTGATTCAATAGATGTAAAACTTTTTTAGGAACAATTTACTTGATTTTTTGGCGTTGAGTTGAACGCAAGATTGCAAAAAGATGATTTTGCTGGAAAACCCTTGGATTTCGAAGCTACATACTTCCTAGAACCTCCAATGAAATAACTTTAACATAAGCTGATTCAGCTCCATCTAAACTTTTAAACGGCTGTTCTTTTCAAAACTAATTATCTTTCAACAAGAATTATTATCAACAAAAACACTTATATCGGAGTTTTGTACAAAGAAAATTTTTCTTTTTTGCAATTATTTCTTTCCGTCTGAAGAATAATATCCTAGCACACTGAACTGCCATTCAAGAACATAATTATTGTTGTTTTTCAAAATTCTTGTAAACAAATTCACAGTATAAACTTTTTTTTACTTAAAAGGCTCTTTTTCTCGACGAAATCACTTATTCTTATCACAAGAATCATATTTCGGCGACAAAAAAAACCTTATAAGTTAAAAAAGGGCAAAAACGGTGTTTTTTTTTTATACGAATCGATAAATACTATGCGATAATAATTATTACTATATGTTGTCAAATGTCCATTTTTTTATTAATCATATTATTTTTGAGATTAACTGGAAATAGAAAATACTGTATGTTCAAAAATGTGAATTTTTCATAATAATTGTTGATAAAAAACAGAATTATTGGCAAGGATATTTTCTTGGATTAAGTTATCATACTTCAGAGCAAAAGAAATGATTGACAGAAAAACTTTCCTTTGAAATCTAAAATGTACAATTTATACAATATTTATTTACAAAAAATACCTGTCAATACCTTCCTTAGTGATTTATTATTATTATTATACCATTCAGCCATTTCCCTTTCGGGGTAGGCGTGACTTGCTCGGTTGGAAAATAGTATTGGGTATATGGGTGTATTGGTATAGAGTATATAGGTATGAGTTAGATAGGTATATAGGTATAAAGTGGATAGGTATATAGGTGTTAGGTATATATGTTCTAGATTGATCTGGAATTCTCGTGACATTTATTCAAATGACACGTTTATTCCGCAACACTGCTCCGACCCAGGTTGCTGATCAATCTCTCTAGCGATCACCCCAAGTGAAGAGCCTCACAAAATTGTTATGTATGGTTCCCCACTTGGGCCCATTAGAATCCAAGGTCTTTGTTTCAGGCTTCATTCATTCTATTGTCACTCTGTTTACAAACAATTTGTCGCCACACTTTTGTGTCCTGGCATACTACTCTAGCTTCCTTCACGTCCATGCATTTTTTCATGCAAGCACTTGTGTTTCTATGGCTTCTTACGTCTCTTCGGATTAATGTCTCGTTTACCGATTCTAACGATTCTTTCGGCGGTCTACCTCTAGGCATTCTGCCATTTACTTTACCTTTGTACACTTGTTTGGTCAGTCGCTCATCTTTCATTCTTTCAAGATGACCGAACCATCTTAACTGATTTCTTATCCATGTGTCAACTATTGTCTCTTTTGCACCACATTATTGTAGGATTGTCTCGTTTCAGACTTTATCCATCAGTGTTTTCCCGCATATTATGCGCAGAGGTCTCATGCCGCTCGCGTTGATTTTACTCCTGTCCTTTTCTTGACATGTCCATATTTAGCTACCGTATAGTACAGTCGGTACGAATATAGAATTATGTATGGCCATTTTAGCTTTTTTTGATATGTTTTTATTTTTTAGAATGGACCCTGCTCTACCGATAATCTGCTTACCCTTATTTATGCGCCTATCTAACTCCCCATCTATTTTTC
>CAKNYM010053094.1:260679-315591 GCA_932195095.1 Andricus curvator
TTTTCTTTAGAGGGACAAAGAGATGCCATGTGTAACAGGTTCGCTTCAAATTTCGTCGCCTTTCGGATTTAAGTGTTCGAAAAATTGAGTATTTGAAAAATATTCTCGTATTCTCTCTAAGAAATATATGGGCGTCCCCAGAAAATGATATTTTTCAACGAGAAATATATTTTAGAGAAAATATAAAAAGAAATTGGATAGCACTATATTAGTGTACTAGTATTACTAGTTCAACACGTACAAATCCTGGATAATATTAGATATGATTTTTTTCCTTCCTTTGCAATCTGGTTAAAAATACGTGCCAGTCCGCCACTGTATCAAATATTACATTTTTCGTTGAAAATTCATCTCTTTTAATTAAAAATTTAACTACATGGTTACAACTCGAAAAACTTTCTTGAAAATTCACTTTTTTTGTTGAAGATTTATCCTTTCAGTTCACAATTCACCCCTTTGGTTAAAAATGTAACTTCTTTATTGGAAATTCATCTTTTTAATGTATTTGACTGTTTGTGATTGAAAAAAAAATTATAGTGTGAAATATCAACTATTATATACTCTTCGTTTACGAATGCAATTATTTTTGAGAAAATTCATGTATTTCGTTGAAAATTCGTCTTTTTGGACGGAAAATTAATTTTATTGGTTTAAAATTCATCTTTTGGATTTTAAAGTAATCTTTTTTGATTAAGGATTCAAATATTTTGTTGAAAATACATTGCTTTTGGTAAAAATTGCATCCTTTTTAGTTGAAGATTAAACTATTTTCTTGAAAATCAATTTTATTAAGCTGAGGATTCAACTAGTTTAATAAAAATTCGTCTTTTTTGGACGAGTTCAACTCTTTTTTATTTGAAATTAAAATCTTTTTGGTTTAAATATCAATTATGCATTAAATGTTTCCTTAAAAAATCATAATTTTTGGTAGAAAAAGAATTTTGTTCTTGAAATTGCGATTTGAGACATCTTAGATCTCACAAAATCTTTTGGATTCTCTCAAGAATCTTAAAAAAACGAATCTTAGAAAAACTTAACAAATAAATGGTTATTCGAAATTTGTATTTTGTATTAAAAATAATTTTCCCTTTAATTCAAAAAACCTCACAGACTGAATAAAATGAATTGAATGGGATTTGAATTAATATAGTGTAAGATAATATAGTGACATATGGCAAAAATATTGTTCCGATGTCGCTTGTTTCAAAGTGGCACGTGTAGATCTCGTTTACTCTTAAACTTTCAAGGATAGCAAATAAAGATTTCCTTTTTTATAGCAATAAAATACGTTTCAACAAACATTTTATTGTCTCGACCTTATTTCAAAATCAATGATGTAATAATGGCTATTAGATATACAGGCAACACGTATGTAAAATCTTATCAGTTACAATTGAAGAACTTCTTTCAAAATTAGTGAAATCAGTTCGCTGTCTCCAAAAAAATGAAAATCTTTATTTGCAATCTGGTCATACTTTTTATGGCATTTCTTGATTCTGTTCATAAGTCGAATATAAATACAAATGCTAAATCAATCATACATTGAAATGTCTCAAATCCAGATATCGGCTATATTCAAAAATTTGTATTTCGTGAAGTACAATTTTTGAAACATATGTTAGCATAAGATTCAGTTTATCGGTACACGTGAAGATGAATGTGAAATTTTTGAGACATACGTTGGAAAAAATGATCTAATAAAGATCTGTAAACAAATTATTACAGCTTGAATTTAAATTTTTTCCAACATATTTTACAAAAAAACTTAATTAATTAATTTAATTTAAATGTTTAAATTTTGACTTCACTGTCCATATTTGTATTATACCCATAATTTCAGAATGTTCGATATATTATTAGAAAATTAATAAGGTTTCAAACGACATTTTTGCTACCATATGCTCTGACAATTCAACTTCACATCTATTTCCTTTCATCTCTGTATCTAGACTTTTGTTTCCCATTATATTAACAATATTTATAAGTGAATAAAATTCAATTAATTAAAATAATTGATAAGTCAACTAGTTTTAATTATTAAATAACAGTAATCATGATTCTGGCATCACAGTAGTGCAAATCTGGAATTTGTTATTCATTTGCTTTCAAATTTTCACCATATTGAAAGTATTGCATTTCTTTCTCTATTTTCTGCTTCCTTCTTGGGAAAATATTTTTTTTTCAGCCGTAACCCTCAGATATATTCGTAATCTTTTTTTTCGAAAAAAAGTTTCTGCTATCTAATATGTATCAATCTAGCTCTTCAAAAATACTGACCTTCAGAAAATTGTCAACACTTAACATTTAGCTCTGTTATTAAAAATTTAAGTTAATCAATAAAAAATTTTCATCCCTTTCTTTAAATGAATTACATTTTTTATTTTTTATGTATCAGAATAGTTTATTAGTTGTGAATAACTTAAATAAACAAACAGGCAATTTGCCTCCTTTTTTTGGCGAAAAAAATTCGTTGCCATCTAATATTTATAGAATTACATTTTAGACATATTACACTCCAGAACACTATTAAACCTTAAGATTTGGGTTTTACATAATTAATTTAAGTTAACAAATAAAAAATCTTCTCTTATTTTCAACCAAACAAATTATTTATCATCTTGAATGTATCAAAGTAGCCTAATCAGGTCTAACAGAATCCACGAAATTCTTGATTTGACTAAGTCTGACGAGCTATTTATATAAAATTTCAACAATTTTCTAGAGATTAGTAATTTCGAGAAGCCATTCTGATAGATATAAGTTGAAGAATGATTTTTTGACCGCGAAAAATCTATGAAAATTTGCTATTTGCTTACTTAAATCATTTCCAACAAAGCTAAACGTTACGTGTTACAGATCATTGTTAACTCTTAAGAATATTCAGGTGAAGATTGAATGCAATGTAAATATAAACCATACTTTTTTCGATTACCTAGTTTGCTTCATTTGATGAATTATTTTAAATGAAAATGTGTGAAATAATTTAAAAATATATACCAGTCTAAGTTGTGTTTAATTAATATTATCATAAAAATTATAAAAATGAATCTATTCCTTGTTGCAGAATTAAGTACACAGTCCAGCAGTTCCGATTCGAGATCCAGTACGGCTGGTAATGCCGGGTTTTCTGGTCGAACAACACGGACGTATGTTTTGAAAATTTGATTATAATAATAAAATTGAACAATTAACCAATTATTGTTCTCATTTGTATGCTCAAGTTGTAATCAGATTTTATTGCATATATATTCGGTTCGGTTTCGGTTTCGATTCCTTTGGAATAGAACTGAAGGGCCTATGAAAAAGCCACCGAACGCGTACTCGGGTTGCGGATAGAGGGTTCCTGTACCAAGGGTTTCTGCTGAACATGGTTACAATAATTAATAAGCAGTCGCGGAGAATTGTCCAGGGATGGTACCGAAGGAATAACCCCTAAGCGAAGGCGTAACAGCCGTGCCGAAAGCTGAATGGCACCTGGGTGAGATGTCTCAAACGGTGACTCTGGGATACCGAGCGACCTCTCAGAGTATCAGCCTTATCCTTGCACGCGGGGCTCTACAAGAGTGGACTAACCCTTTTCTCTAGTTGCTCGTTGGAACAACAATGACAACACCAAACATAGTTGTAGGAATTGCGGTTCAAAACAATCGAACGCGCAGGGCTCCCGACAATGGGTCGGACAACAATGCCGACTACCCTAGAGTTGGGGGCCCCATCAAGACGGAGTCAATGCGATTGACCGGCAGAATCTCATTACTTTTAGGTGAACGGATCGACTCAGGGACGAACTGCTGGAGTGATATGATACCAGTATGGCTCCTGAACGAAAAGGTTACATGGCACGACTGCATGCTCTGTGGTGCGAGAAACATCCAGAGCTCTCGGATTTTTCGCAAAAACGTCTGCGAAACCGTGCCGATGACATCCGGAAAAGGGGTTATATAAGCGGAGCGCCTACTTAACCGCAGCCAGAACAAGCCGGCAACAGAGAAAGAGAGGCGACACTGAGACCAACTTCGAACAGGCATTCAATAGAGGAAGAACGATGCTTCAAGACCCGGAGAAACATCAACATTCAGGTTTCTCCCAAGCCCAAAGATCTGGCTGAACTGGATGATGAGCTTCGTGGAGATTTTTCGGAAGAATCCGACCTCTGGACTATCAATTGTGGTGTATACAATGCAGCGAGAACTTTGGCAGATGCAGACCGTAAAACAAAAACAACGGTTGATCATAAGACCAAAAGACGGATGCATCAACTCAGCACAAAGATAGGCTGGGCAAGACAGTACGCGTCCCGCATTCAGTGCGTGATTGACTACATAACATCTGGCAGGACTTTCACTGCCAAGGTTCAACAGTTCGCGCGCGAACTGAAGATCTGTCATCACACCATCAACAAATCAAAGCTACTGACCATCAGGCAGCATATTTTTGACAGAATACAAGTACTATCTAACGCTAGGAGAAGTCTAGAGCGGAGAGAGAGGTGGGTCAGAGAAAATCAACAGTTTTTGTCTGACCCATCTCGACTCTTCCAAGACCCTCCAGTTACTGTCGACCATCCGACCAAACCAGAGGAGGTCGAAGCATTTTGTAGAGAAGTCTACGAAGTCCAACATCCACTTGAAGAAGGCTTAAAGAACATAAATAGCTTCAAGGAGCTGTGCAATGCCCTCATAACAGCTGAAGAGGAATGCCCACCTATCACTACCGAGGAGGTGAAAAACGTATTAAGAGGCATGAAGAACTATTCCGCTCCGGGACCAGATGGTATCAAGACCTTCTGGTGGAAGAAGTTTTCTTCAACCCACCAGCATCTGGCCCGAATTTTCACCTCATATCTAAAGTCGGAAGAGCCCATTCCGGAGTGGTTGATGGAAAGGCGCACAGTGCTCCTGCCGAAAACAGGCAACTTAGCTGACCCTAAGAATTACAGGCCAATAACTTGTCTGAACACACTGTATGAGATCTTCACAGCTATCCTGAATGATAGGATTGTTCGGACAATTGGACCTGTGTGGCGAGATATGTATGAACAACGCGGCTCAAAGAAAGGCGAAGCAGGATGTCGGGAGAACTTGCTCATCGATAGACGTGTCTGTAAAGACGCAGCATCCTATCAGGGATTTTTATCGATGGCCTGGATTGATTACCGGAAAGCTTTCGATTCAACCTCCCATAGACTGATCATCTGTCTGTTGGAAAGCTTAAAGGTTCATCCACACATCGTGAGGTGCATAGAGAGATTAATGAGCGACACCATGAGCCCTCTCCTTTTTTGCCTCACATTATTGCCACTATCTCTCGCACTTGGCCATTCCGAAGGGTACCTCTGCGGCAAACCTGGAACCGAAAGCATAAGGTCAATCATGTATTTTACATGGATGATCTTAAGATCTATGCTCGAAATCAAGAGAAACTACATCTAGCTCTAAAAATTGTCAAAGAGTACACTAAAGAAATTGGAATGGAGTTCAGGTTACAGAAATGCGCCAAGGTTAATGTGAAGAAAGGAAAACTTAATCGCATCCCGGAAGATCCTGAGCTCATTGACAAAAGCGCTATACGACACCTTTGCGCTGGAGAGATCTATACATACCTGGGCGTGCTACAGAGCCGCATTCAGGACGTGACATCTATAAAGGATACTCTCCGATGCAAGGAACAATGTATCTGCAACGAACATGATTGCCGTCTCCGTCGTACTCTATTCATTTGAAGTAGTTCCATGGACGAAGGACGAGCTCAGATCCCTCGATATCGGGTCCCGAAAGGTTATGCACATGAACCAAAAAGCATGCACCTTAAGTCTTCTGTTCCACGACTTTACATCTGACGCCGTCAAGGTGGTCGCGGAATACTGAATCTTGAATGTCTTCACAACAGGAATATTTTGGGTACAGCACATATAGTCGCAAATGGACAAGACCCTCTTCTTAAAATGGTCAGGAAACACGAAGAAGTGGGCTAAGGGGCGTTTCTGTACAAAGCAGAGGAGGAAGCTGCTGAAACACTCGGCCTTGACTTCAATATCAGGAGTGAGCAAAATGCATCAAATCTTATCCATCTTGAATACTCACTCTTGAAGGCCCGGATTAATAAAGCACAGGAGAAAAACTTCCACGAACAGCTTCTCGACAAAAGGATGCACGGTATCTTCCACAGAAATGTGGAAGATCAGTCGATGTCGTATGAGCTAACGTTTGCTTTCCTTAGATCACCTGGATTGAAGTCGGGCACGGAGAGCTTCATTTTGGCATGTCAAGAGGGTGTCATTTCCGCTCTAGCATACCGTCGCCACATTTCGAGCCAAGACATTCGCGATGATAGCTGCAGAGCGTGTCATGCACACCCCGAGCATCTAGGACACATACTATCTAGTTATCCAACTCATGCGGGAACAACCTACATCCAAAGGCACAATGCGGCACTAAGAGTGCTTTATTACCATCTCTGTCACTCTAACGGCATTAGCCCAAATACCTCTCCGCTAAACGCTCCTAGAGAAATAAAGTCAATTGTCGAAAATGAGAAGTGCCGCTTATACTGGAACTTCATATTCTCGATAATTGTTTCTGTTGCGCACTCGTGGCCTGAAATAGTTCTCCTTTACTTCAAGACAAAAACGTCACAGCCAAAGAGAGAGAAAAGAAAGATAGGTCTAAATACCTTATAAGGGAGTTGCCACGGTAATACCCAGAATATTCTGTTAAGCTAATCGTCTTGATCATCGGCGCTCTTGGAGATGCCAAGGTTTCACTGGTTAATAGCCTGAAAAGCATCTCTGCGTGTCAAGAAAAGGCTGAGACACATGCGGGGAAAATGCAGAAGGCTGTCGTCCTTGGGTCGCTCCGTGTCCCCAGGGTGCACGAGATTTTTGCCGGATCATCGTATTGAATTCGTCACAGACTGTAACCACCTATCTCACGGTCATGAGACGTGGTTACAGCTGAAATTTTACCGCGATTTCGCTGGGAACAAGTGCAATTTTTCAGATTAGCACCCGCTCCCGGCGAAATCCTGCGGCTGTCCTTATGACAAACTTTTAATTATATATATAAGTGTTAAAGCTGAGAAATTTTTTTCTCGTTTATGGAGGTGGGAAGAAAATCAACAAAAAAAAAATTTTTTTAATTGAGATAATTAGGTAGATGAATCTAAAAAATGCAAGTAGACATGCTCACCAAAGGTATTTTATAATTCGAATTTTCGATTATGCCAGAAACCCCCCAAAACCCCCAACGGAAATTTTCCAATCCCACTGGGATCAAAGTTTATAGACTGTCAGGTTCGCGACGTACCTTCTTTAGAAAAATATCTGAAAAGCGTAACTTTCTTCAAAAACCTGCCCTTCCATTTTTTCAGAAGTGTTTTGATTTTTTCAAATCAAACCTTTTCCCCCTTATTATTATTTCCTGGGTTGAGACCGTAAGAGCCTCTGATGCTCGGGTGATCCCGTTGCGTCCCCTTGTAAGCCTAAGCGTGACCCCAATGCCCTCTTCATACGGCGAGGACCGCAGCCACGCTATGGGCCGATATTTCTGACTCACTGATGCAGATACTGCCCGTGAGTGTTAGTCGTTTCTCAGCAATCGTCAGACATTGACAAAGGATATGAATAGCTGTCTCATAATCCATCCCGCACAGACGACAGAGGTGACTTTTTCCGAGCTCTATCTTGTGTCTGTGATATGTGAGGTTTCTATGCCCTATATATATTTCTGTTAGGACTTTGACTTTGTTCCTTCCGAGCTTAAGTATTTCCTTCGCTCGATTAAGGTTTAGCCTAAAACTCAAGAGCGTTCTGGCCCGTCTGCAGCCAGTGTCCAATTCCCACTCATTCTGATGTTCCTCGGTCAGCCAACTGTTGATTTCTTCAGTGACTAACCTACTGGAAATGTCTACAGCTAGCTAGCCTGTCCGATATCTCATTACCTTTGAAGCCGCTGTGTCCAGGGATCCAAAGGAGAGTCACTCGGTTTTCCGTTGCTAGGTTGTTCAGTGCCTCAAAGCAATCGCATACTAGTAGCGACGTAGTCGTTATTCCATTCAGGGATCCCATCAGGATTGTAAAGCCCATTCCACTCCTTCTACTACATACACCGGCTCCTACCTTCTCCTTGTTTCTGGAGCCATCTGCAAACCAGTTGTCCCCATTACTGGGCAGACTTGCTTCGCCGTTTCCTCAATCCTCCTTCGTGGATACGCTAACACGATACTTCTTGTCGAAGAGATAGCGAGTGGGTTTTTTTCCCTGAGCATGCTCGGGGTCGGCCAGTAAAGCCTCTTATAATCAGTCCCCTGATGCCTCCCAATCGAGACTTCACAGTGCACAGTTCGACCCTGCTCTACCAGACCACGGCCGCATAGTTAGCCTTTTCCTCTGGCTCTCCTACAGAGTCGTAGAGTTGCTACTAGATTTTTGCACTTGTTTTCTAGGTGCTCGTTCCATGACAGCTTTTCATCTAGGTCTACTTCTACGGTCTTTTGGATACAACCACGTCTGTCTTACTCGGATTGACCGATAATTCAGTCTTCTCATAACAAGAATCCATTATCCCCAGTGCTTGCTACATTACTCTGAAGAGCGCACCCAGATGCTGGCCGCGCACGATAACCAATATATCGTCCGCGTAGCCTATGACGTGGTGACCCTGAATCGTGAACAGATGAAGCAGTTAATCCACTACCAAGCACCACAGCAGTAGCGATAAAACGTCTTTCTGTGGACATCCCTAATCAACGGTTCCACATAATGTGGTATCACCCTTCTTCGTTGTTAGGTTCCTGGAGGCCAACATGCGGCAGGTCCACTCCAAAACTGCAACAGGCATACCATGTGCAATGATGGCCGCCCCAATCACCTCTCTCGAGATATATTTGAAGGATCCTTCGATACCCATGAAAGTTCCGACCCCGAGACCTTTCTCCTCCAGTTGTCCTTCAATTAGGTTTTAATGCTCCGCTTAGGGCCATCTCGGTCAAGTGACCAGTCCTATAGGCGTGCTGCTTCTTGTGACGTGGCCTACTTGATAAGACCTTGTGGCGGATATATATATCCACAAGTCTTTCGCTGTGTTTAGTGATAAAGATGTAAGGCTAGTGGGATGGAAATCCTTGGGTGAAGTATAATCGATCCTGCCTGATTTCGGAATGAAGACTACTCTCGTGCCTCTCCATGCCTTTTAAACATATCCCAGCATCAAACTAGCTCTAGCAAGTCTCACGAGCGGTCCTATGATAATCTCTTCAGCTTTCTGTAAGAGGACCGGATATATGCCATCCGGACCAGGAGAATTGTAAGGACTGAAAGACTTCAGGGCCTACTTGACCCTGGAGAGAGTAACAATCTCGTTGAATAGCCGCCGTTTTGGGCCCATGTAGGCCACAGGCGGCTTTGGTTGCCTCTGAGGTGTCGCCCCTTTTCTCCAGACCTTATGAATTCTGGAAAATGTGCATTCGGGTTTCGAGAAAGCAACTTGTCTAGTCTAGCCGCCTCTGCTCTTTTCTCGATGACTGTGCAAAAGTTGGTCCAGCTTTCTTGCTCCGCCTTACGTATTGCAACCCTGTATTCATCCCTTATCGTCGTAAATGAGGTCCATAGTTCATCCGTTGTTCCAGTTCTGGCACGTCTAAACCTCTCTGGTTTCCCTGCGAAGCTCTTCGAGTTTCCCATTCCACCAGTGTGTCTCAACTGCCTTCCGGACTCTTGTGGGTCGACAATTGCTTTCATTAGTACATTTGATGGCCTCCGTGAAAATCTTGGCTGCCATCTCCAGGGTGTCCATGTTTCTAATTGACCTGGGTACTTCCGAGAGTGCACTCCTTAGTTCCCTGGAAAACTGGTCCCAGTCCATTCTTCTTGGATTTCTTGCCCACATATGGCTTGCGGGTACGAAGGATTCCAAATCGAACTCTATCTGTGCGTGATCTGAGAGAGTGGGTTCGTCTGAGACTCTCCACTTCTTGACATTGTCTCTAAAACTAGCGGTACAGAGAGTGATGTCGATGAGTTCCTTCCTGACCGAATTACAAAATGTCGCACAGTGGGATGAAGTGAAAAAGTTCAGGACAAAATCGTACAACTTTTAACAGGAATGACCTAGAGGGATGGATTTATTTGAAATTTACAGATGAATAACTTCAGAATAGAGGAAAAATACGGAGAAGCTGAAAACATATTTTTTTTTACCTTGAAAATCTAGGTTAAATTTGATGTTTTTTGACAAATAGTTGTATTATTGGATACCATGGGCGCTCAGACATTATATTATAATATTGTAATAGATTCCGTTATGCTGAATCTAATGATGGGGTTTGAATCTGCCTAGGACTTCCTGTTTGTAAAAAAAGTGCAATTGAATTATCTATCTTAAGCCTTTATGGCATGAATGATTTCCACTAATGTAAATTGGACTATTTGTCGTATTTAAGGGTTTTTGGGGTCGTCAAATTGGCACACAAAATGAAAATATCAAAATACAAAATGGCGGATCCAATATGGTGGACCAAAATTTTAAGGCCGAGCCGATCCGACTGCACCCAAAAAAAAATTTTTAATTGTATTTGGATCAAAATTACGTGTTTAATGTCAATTTTGGGTGTCGGGATTCGAACCCGAAAGCGAAATATTTCTAACACGTCAATTGTTTGAGAAAATTGAGGACACATGCGTGAATGTTCGAGAGAAATTCGCATAGGCTTAAACTAAAAGTTTATGTTGGTACATTAGGACGATTATATTGAGAAAAAAATGTTCCTTTTTCTACCTTCAGCCTTCACAGGTTTTTGCAACGCGCGCGCCCGCTTACTACTCTTCACCACATTGTTACGCCATCAATTTAAACCCTATAAAAAGTTTATAAAAGGTCAGGTTTACGCACTACGTTCTTTCAAACAATGTCCAATAACGCTAATTTTTTTAAAAACCTACCCCTCTATTTTTTCAGAAGTGGTTGATTTTTTTTTATCAAACTTTTTTCTCCTCGATGAATACGAATATCAAATCAATCATATTCGTATTTCGCGAAGTGAAACTTTTGGAACATATGTTAGCATTACATCCAGTTTATCGGTATACGTAAAGATTGAATGTAATGTAGATAAAAACCATACTTTTCTCGATTACCTGGTTTGCTTTATTTGATAAATCATTTTGAATAAAAATATGTAAAATGATATCATCTTCAAAATTATAGGGATACATCTATTTTTTGTTGCAGATTTGAGCACAGAGTCCAGAGGTTCTGGCTCCAATTTCAGTATGTCTGGTAATGCCGGGACTCCTCGCCATAGACCACGTACGTTTGTTTTGAAAACTTTTTATAATAATAAACTTGTACGATTAATCAATTATTTCCCTTCTTTGTTTGCTCAAGTTGTAATCAGAGTTGATTGCATATATACACCACAGTTTTCCAACGGATCTCCGCGGTTTGAGACCTTCTGAAGCAGAAAATCAAGTTTTGGCGATGACTTCTGTCTGTCTGACCGTCCGTCCGTAAATACGATAACTCTAGAAAAAATGAACGGATCAAATCGAACTGCGGCACATTTTTTTAGGTCATAAAAGAATGAACAATTTCGTTAACTAGCCATTTTGTATAGAAATTCAAAAATGTAGAGCATTTTCAAAATTTTTGAAACCTTTTTTTTTCAAGATTCAAAAATTTTCTGTATGGATATTTATAGTACGTAGGCAGCCAAAAATTTATTTTCATGACTTTCTTCAATGAAAGGAATATTTTGCGAGTTATAGCATTTACAAAATTGAAAATATCAATCGAAAATAAAAATTTTAAGCGAAACAACGCCCGATATGAAAAAAAGACAGGAAAAGGAAAACATTGTTTTTTAAAAACCCTACAAGATTATTATAACAACTTTTTGAATTTTCTTGAAAAATCGAAAATTCAAATTTTGATCGCACAAAAAATAATCAGCAGACAAAAATTGTGCTCTTAAAAAATATCTACAAATTTATCAATTACCACTTCTTGATAGGATGCGTAGTTTTGATTTTATTCTTAAAAAACTATAATAAAAATAAACAAATTAAATTTTTGGACAAACGACACAAGCTACGAAAAAATCAATAGACAAAAGTTTTTGAACTAAAAACACAAGCTACGAACAAAAATTAGTGAACCAAAATTATGAACCTAAAACACATCTACAATTTTTTCATAAATCACTTTTTTATAGGACGCGTAGTTTTGGTTTTAATTGTAAAAAATAACATTAAAAATAAAACTGAAAAATTTGTAGAAAAATGGAAAAAGGCACCACAAGAAGAACTGATAGACGAACATTGTTCATCCAAAAAAGAGATACAAATTTGTTATAATTTTATTACATTCCCATCATTTATGATTGAGAAAGTATTAGAATTTTCCGAATTTTGACACCACATTTCTTTAACGGTTCTCCACGTTTGGAGACCTTCTGAAACCGAAAATCAAGTTTTGGCTATGGTGTCTGTCTGTATGTCCGTCCGGCCGTCCGTCCGTAAACATGATAACTCTCGAAAAAATGAACGGACCAAATCGAGCTTTGGCACACTTTTTTCAGGTCCTAAGAAAAAAAAGGAGTTCGTTAACCAGCATTCTTTGACCAACGTTTATGGTTTTATCCATCAAAAATGCTATTCAAAACTCGAATGTTCTTCCAAATATTTACAAGTTTTGTTTAACCATTTTTCGATAGGACTCATTTTTTAAGTTTTATGCATCGAAAATAAATAAGTCGAAAATTCTAATTTCAAGCCAAATGACGACAGATAAGTAAAAAAGTTAGAGAGAAGAATTGTAGGTTTTAAAAAGACCAATAATTCTTCCCTCAACCATTTTTTGATAAGAATTGATATTTTGGTTTTATTTATCGAAAATACTATGCAGAAAATCAAAAATTCAAATTTCAAACCGAACGGCGTGAGATACGGAAACAAATTCAAAAAGATGTTGCAGCTTTTAAAAATTCCTAAAAAATTTATTGAACCATATTTTGACAAAACTCCTCGTTTCTAATTTGTTTTTAGAAATTTTAAAATATAAATCCTAGTTTTAGCATAGCAAAGCGAGACAGAGAAGAATGGCTGAAGAAAGGATTGTAGATGTTTATTTTAAAGTAATTTAGAAGATAAATATAAATTTTTAAATGCCTATCAAAAATCGAGTGCGTAGCGCGATTGTCACGATGAGAATTTTTACCTTAAAGCCTACAAAGCTTTGAGCAATATAATGTTTAACTATACTTAATTGCGTAGAAAATTCAGAATATGAGGATGCATAAAAATACTGGGATCTAAAAGAGATGTTTTTGATAAAGTTTCATTCAAGCATTCTAAGTACAAAGATTAAGTAACCGAGTGTGAAGCGGCATGGTTAGATGTGTCTGAGCGCGAAGCGCGCGATCCGACAGGCGCGCGCTGTCGCGTCGGCGTGCTCAATCTTGCGAGCGAAGCGAGCCGTGTGCGCAGCGCGCAATGAAAATGTTCCTGCGCAGCTGGCAGGTTTTTGTCAATAGTGTGATAACGGCTGGCATGCGGGTGATTCTTTCCAAACGATAATTATATCGGAAACAAAGTAAGAAAAGGTTTTATTTAAACTGAAAAACCTCTGATTCTTATTTATCTTAAAATAATGCAACGCAATAATCTTGAGGTCTCACTGAGGTCACCTCTTTCGCGAAAAAAGGATGGAAATTTTCTATTGGTTTTCTTAAATTATTCAAGACCAAGCTAAATGTTAAATTTCAACAATTTTCTGGAGTTTGAAAACTCTGCAATTTTGCAGAATTTAAAAAAAAATTGTAGGAAAAATTCGAATAACTTCCAAAGATATTTAGAAGGTTGCGAAGTTTTGAAGAGATTTTTAAATATTTAAAAATTTGATAATATTTAAACCATTTTAAAAACAAAGAGTAGTTTTTGAAGATTTCGCAAAAAATTGGAATATTTCGAACAATTTGAAAGGTTTTAAGAGAACAAACAAATTTTCTTAAAATATGAAGTCATTTGATTGTAAGGTAATCTATTTTGGCCGAGGATTCAACTATTGTGTTGAAAATTTGGGTTGAACAATCCACAATTTATTTGAAATGTTCTTTCTTACCGGACTCAAATTTTTTTTTATTCTCAGTTTAAGCGTATGCTGGAAAATTAATCTATTTTGGTTGAGGATTTAACTACTTTAGTGAAAATTGGTATTTTTTCGTTTATTCAAAATAATTTTGAATAAAAATTAAAATATTCTTTAGTTGAAATATCAACTATTACATTTTTTGCTAACAATTTATCTTGCTTGGTCTTTTTCTACAAAAAAAATCAATCTACTTGTTTGAAAATACATCTTCTCGATTGAAAATTCATCTTTTCGATTGAAAATTTTTCTATTTCAGTGAACATTTTTTACGATTACTTAGCAATCACGCCATATTCATTCGTGTTCTTGGTTCAGATTTAAATCGTATAATATGCTCTTGAATCTATAAATTTACAACTTTCTGAGCACAATTCAATAGATTTTGCGATGAGTTGAACACAAGATTTCAAAAAGATGATTTTGCTGGAAAAAACTTGGACTTTGAAGCTACATATTTTTCAGATTCCCCAATGAAATATATAATTTCAACATAAGCTGATTCAACTCCATTCACGCTTTCAAACAGCTGTTATTTTTAAAATAGATTGTGTTCATATCGCGGTTTTGTGCAGACAAAATTGTTCTTTTTTGCAGCCATTTCTTTTGATGTGAAGAATAATATTCTAGCACAATGCATTGCCATTCAAAAATATAATTATCATTGTTTTTTAAGATTCTTGCAAACAAGTTCACAGTATAAACTTTCTTTACTTAGAAGGTTTTTCTCGGCGGAAAAACTTATTTTTATTTTGATTAAAAAGAGCAATTTTTCATTTATCCAGCTCAGATTTTCGCGGAACTTTGACTAAAGCAGCTGGCGGCTGGCGATACCCAGCGCCTTTTCATTATCTTGTTGTAAAAAGTATCGTGCGTGTCTTTTATAGGAAGCCCTTTTTGTGACTCTTGCTATTTTGATTGTTTCAAGAATATTAGCAAAACTAAATTTATATAACCTCATAAACAATAATCCTAAAAGATAAATGGTTATACGAAATTTTAATTTTGTATTAAAAATCATTTTCCGCCTCAAATAGAAAAACTACACAAATTGAATAAATTGAATTGCTTTATTCGTAATCTGGTAATTATTTTTACGACATTTCTTAATTCTGTTTGTAAGTAGAACATGAATACAAACATCAAATCAACCATATATTGAATTGTCTCAAAACCAGATATCGGCTATATTAAAAAATTCGTATTTCGCGAAGTAAAATTTTTGGAACATATGTTGTTAGCATTACAGCCAGTTTATCGGTGCACGTAAAGATTGAAAGTGAAATTATTGGGACATATGTTGTAAATAATGTTGTAAGAAAGATGTGCAAACAAGCTATTACAACTTGTACCTTAATTTTTTTCAACATACGTTACAAAATAAAGCGCGCGCGCTAGATTTCTAATGTAGATAAAAACCATACTTTTTTCGATTACTCAGTTTTCTTTATTTGATGAATCATTTTGAATGAAATACGTAGAATAATTTTAAAATATATACCAGTCTGGGTTGTGTTGATTTAATATAATTTTTAAAATTATAGCTCCTAAGATATTTCGTGTTACCGAATCAAGGACACAGTCCAGCGGTTCGGGCTCCAGTTCCAGTACGCCTAGTATTGCCGGGTCTTTTCAACGTATACCACGTACGTATGTTTTGAACATGTGTTTATAATAATAAAATTGAACGATGAAACAATTATTTGCCATCTTCGTATCAAGCAGCATATTGTTGAAAAAATACGGCTGTTATCTGACGCAAGGAGGAGAATACAGAAGAAGGAGAGATGGGTCAGGGAGAATCAACAGTTTCTCGCTGACCCATCACGCCTCTTCAGCGATCTCCCTGTTTCTGTAAAAAATCCACTCAAGCCCAAGGAGGTAGAGACTTTTTGGAGAGAGCTGTACAAGATAAAGAAAACACTAGAGTTGAAAGAAGATACTGACAATATCATCCGCTTCAAGGAGTTTTGCGACAACCGCATAAAATCTGAGGAGGAATGTCCACCAATCACTGCCGAAGAGGTGAAAAAAGCACTTAGAGGCGCGAAGAACTTTTCCGCTGCTGGGCCAGATTGTATCAAGAACTTCTGGTGGAAGAAGTTTACTTTTACACACCAACATTTGGCCCACATATTCATCTCATATTTAAAGTACGAGACGCCCATTCCGCAGCGGCTGGTGTTAGAACGCACTATACTCCTGCCGAAAAACGGAAACTTTGTTCAACCCAGAGAATAACAGGCCAATAGCTTGTTTGAACACACTGTATAAGACCTTCACAGCTGTCCTAAACAACAGGATTGTTCGACGAATTGAGCCTGTATGGCGAGAGATATACGAACAACGAGGCTCGAAAGAAGGTGTAGCAGGCTGTCGAGAGAACCTGCTAATTGACAGGTGTGTCTGTAAAGACGCTGCAGCCCATCAGCGCGTCCTGTCAATGGCCTGGATTGACTGCCGGAAAGCTTTCGATTCAACCTCTCATAGACTGATCATCTGTCTGTTGGAAAGCTTGAAGGCACATCCACACATAGTGAGATGCATAGAGAGATTGATGCCTCTTTGGAAAACTAGATTTACTACCTCATCTGGAAATTATCGTGTGACAACGAACAACGTCACCTTCCAGAGGGGTGTCTTTCAAGGTGATAGCATCAGCCCTTTGCTTTTTTGCAATCACACTTCTGCCTCTATCTCTCACACTGCGAAATCCTCCTGGATACCTCTGTGGCGACACTAATCAGCGCGAGCATAAGGTCACACATGTATTCTATATGCATGACCTAAAGATCGATGCCTCTGGTAAAAGCAAACTTCAAACTGCTATACATATTGTCAAGAACTACAAATGAGAGATTGGGATGGACTTTGGTTTGGACAAGTGTGCCAAAATTAATCTGAAGAAAGGAAAGATAACTTTCCCAAGGACCCTGAGCTTGTGGATATAAGTGTTATTAGACATCTTAATACTGGAGAGACCTATGCATACCTAGCGTGCCTCAAAGCCGCATTCAGGACGTAACATCAGTGAAGGAGTCATTCCGAAGCAGATACAAGCATCTTCTGCGACAGATTTGGTCTTCCAATCTGTCGACGTTGAACAAGGTAACTGCGACTAACATGCTTGCCGTCCCGGTTCTACTCTACTCGTTTGGGGTAGTTCAATGGACGAAGAACGAGCTTAAGGCCCTTGATGTCACTACACGTAAGATCATGCATAAGCATAAAAGCTTGCATATCAATTCGTCAGTTCCGCGATTATAAATTTCTCGCCGTCAAGGCGGACGCGGACTTCTGAATCTCCAGTGTCTTCATAACCGGATTGTTCTAAGTACAGCTTACATCGTTGCGAATGGCAGAGATCCTCTCCTAATGATGGTCAGGAACCACGAGATGATTGGCGAAGGAGCGTTTCTTTACAAAGTCGCGGAGCAAGCGGCCGAGACCCTTGGCCTGAATTTTAACATCAGAAGTGAGGAAAGTGCATTACTTTATCTAGATGCTTCACTTCTAAAAACCAAAGTGAAGAAAGCAGAGGTTGAACATTTTCACCAAGAGCTACTCGACAAGAAAATGCACGGAAACTTTCACAGAAATGTAGAAAAACAGTCCTTGTCGAAGGAGCAAAGTTTTGCTTTCCTCAAATCATCAGGGCTTAATTCAGGTACAGAGGGTTTTATTTTCGCATGCCAGGACGGTGTCATTTCCACCTTAACATTCCGTAACCGCATTTTATGTCAAGAAGTTCCCAGTGATAGTTGCAGAGCATGTCACGCACACGCTGAGTACCTAGAACACATCCTATCAGGGTGTCCGACCCACGCGGGAACGACGTATATATATAGACATAATGCGGACCTAAGAGTGCCTTATTACCATCTTTGTCGCTCTTACGGTGTCGGTCGCGACCCTGCCCTGCCGAACGCTCCAAGGGAGATAAAGTCAATTGTCCGAAACGAGAAGTGCCAAAACTTCGAGAAACGAACTATATTCGTCCGTTTCGCCAGCACCTCCACAATGGAATTTAAGCATTTTCCTCATGCCATAATTTTGGGCTATTTGTGGGCACCCATGCAGATTTTTTTGCTCTTTTATTTTTCTCAAAAAAACAATTTTTGTGTTGAGGTGCTGGCAGCCAGCAACTCCACTACAGCAAATTTGAAAAATTAAAAAAATCAACCACGTCAGAATTCTGTGCCTTTTTAGGCTATCAAAACCCGAGAAAAAGAATTTCCCAAAAAACCTCTATCTTCTAGGAACTACCTATAATATAACTTATGCACTTTGCCTAAATATAAGCACATCAGAATGTTGGATTATTTTTGAACTTTTCAAAACACCAAAAAACTATTTAACAGAATCAGCTGTAAAAAAAACCATGACACTTTAGCCTACTCTTAATAGAGATATAATATTCACCAATTCCGAAATTAACCCCTAGTACATTTAACGAACCCTATCTCAGCTGCCTCAAACCAAAACAGCTAAAAAATAAACTAGCTGTGAATTCGATCTCGAGTGTTTCCACTTCATTTGTACTTATATTTATATGGTGCTTATTTTACGAGCACTTTGCTTCCCGTCAGCAAATGTATTTGCTTCCTCATAGAGGAAGCATTTGTGGCTTTGTAAATAATAGACAAAGTAAAGTTTTCATTTTGATAAATTTAAGAATAGAATTTTTCAAAAAATACAAAATTACAAAATAATACAACAACATTTTTTAATACAATGATAAATCAGACAAATCAAATTTTGTATCTAAAATGGTAATTTTTCGAGCTGGAAAGGGGAAGAAGGGAATTCTATCGCACCCAATCCCTTTGCCAGCTTTATGCTAAATTAATTTAAGTTAAGAGTTGAGTTTTCAATTCAAAAAATTAACTTTCAACCAAGAGGTTAAATTTTCAAGCAAAAATTATTTCAATTTTTAATAAAAAACAGTGGAATTCAACGAAAAAAGACAAATTTTTAACAAAAGTTCAAAATAAATTTTAAATATGTTAATGAAAAAAATTTCACTATGAAAAACTGTTTTTACAAATACTATGCATTACCATAACTTCCTTACTGTTCAATAAAATGTATCAATAATATTAGTCAATCGATTTCTCTCGAATCAATGAATCTTTTATATCCTTGCATCAACATTGACTCATGTTATTGAAAAAAGTTTTACTATAAAAAACCGATTTTTAAAATATTATTTAGTGATAAATAAAATGTAATAAATATTTTAAGAATTCATTTGGTCAGTTTCAAGATATTAGTGGTGAAAATGAACCCTCCAAATTTCATCAATTTATCTGCAACCGTTTTCAAGTTATCGTGTTCACAAGAAAGTGTGACATCCACACACACACATCCGTAAAATTGCTTAGAACATTGTATTAGACATTATTAAATTGCGGAAGTTTTAATTAAATAAATTTAAAAATGTTTGGAAAATGTTACCATTACAAAGTTTCCTCTATGAGGAAGCAAAAATTGAAAGTAATTACCCCTGTCACCTTCCTAAGACTCCATTTTATATCCTGATTACCACAGTGAAATTCGACAACAACAAAAAACAACCTCCAAGACGTTACACAAACCTCATCTCAGCTGCCTTTAACAGAAACATACAGCAAAACTTGAAATAAAAAATAATCACCCCAGTAAGTTTCCCGCAACCCTAGTTAATATCGCAATTGATGCTGCATTAAACCAAAAAAAAAACAACCCCTAGTACATTCAATATATCCCGTCTCAGCTGCCTTCAAGTGAAAATACAAAAAAAAAATAAATTAAAAATAATAACCTCATACACCTTTTCAAGATTTGAGATCATATTCTCAACCCCACAATAATATTCAGCGACCTCAAAACTAACCCCTAGTACATTAATTTAACTCCGTCTCAGCTGCCTTAAACTAAAACAGAAAAAAATTCAAAACATACTTATCCCGTGCAGAATAGTATTCTAAATTCTGCCAAAAATTTAAAAATTGACATTCTTAAAAACTTTAGAACTCTGCAGATAATAATTTTTCAACTTATTTTGCCCGCGCAAAAAACCTATATTTCAATCTATCGAATTCACATTTAGCACACTTCATGGGGAACCCAATGCACTACACATCGTATTGTTTGCGATTACGAAAACCATTTTTTTCGATCCACCCTATACTTTATAACTTGAAAATGTACAATAATTAATGTTTCTCTCTTTTAGATTGTCTAATTTCGGTTTTTGAGTTCAAAACAGCAGAGACAGTGTTCGTTAAACTTGCTAGGGGTAGTTGTTGGTGGTCGTTGAATGTTTCAGCGATAATGGTGATATTGACTAGAGTCTTGGGTTGGTGTCAGGGGTGACTATTTCCAACTTGAATTTTTTTGGCTGTTTCAGTTGAAGGAAGCTGAGATACGGTTCGTTAAATGTCCTAGCGATAGTTCTTGAGGGATGTTGAATATTTCAACGGCGATGGCAATATTAACTAGAGCCTTGGCAAGGTTTCTGTGGTGATTATTTCTAATTTGAATTTTTGTTGTGTGTGTGTGAAGTTGTCTGGTGTGATTATTTTAAATGTGAAATTTTTTTAGGTGTTTCAGTTGAAGGCAACTGAGACGGTGTTAAATCTTCTAAGGTCGGTTTTATGGGTGTTTTGATTATTATTGTGGCATTAAGGATATAATTTATAATATTGCCAAGGTGACTTGTGTAATTATTTTTTATTTTGAAACTGTGTGGCCTTGTTTTGTGAAGCCCGACAAAATTAACAACTTCTGACTTACATTTTTTGTTTGTTTAATATCTATAGTTTTAATTGGGGGTAGATGTTGGTGTTATGGGTTGTTGACAAAAATTCAATTTTATCATTTTTAGTGAGCTAATAAATAGCTCAGACCAATGATATACGTTTCCTTGTGCTCATTCTCGAAGTTTTTCTTTGATGTTAGGTTTTTAGTACTGGAGTTGTTTTGTGAGAATTAATTTTTCCAGTATTGAAGAGCCTAAAGAAAGCCCACAATTCTGGAGTGGTTGATTTTTTTAATTTTTAAATTTTGCTGCAGAGTAGGTGCTGGCTAACAGCACCTCCACCCAAATTTTTTTGTTTTTTTTTGACAAACATAAAAAGATCCCGAAACTCACCATCGGTGCCCAAAAATAGCACAAAAATTACCCTAAATCATGACATAAAGAAAATGTACTAGTCTACTAGAAAATCTACTATTATTTACGTTTTTGACATTAATCATCAAATTGCTTGAACAATCAAACATTTAAATTCTTTTCTATGAAAATTCATCTTTCATTACAATCTTTTCATCCCAATATCATGATTTCTACTGTGTAAATTGGTCTGCTCATGAAACCTAACAGGTGAAACATTCTTTTTAACTTTATAAGTCGATCATGGATTTGAAAATTATGTCAATTTTTCGTTAGTAGTACCGTTCTAAAAATAATGTACAACGATTTTAAAACAACGTTTTTTTTCGACAAAAAACTGATGGACTAAATATTTTGTTCAAATAAATTGTTAATAACAATTAGTTTGTATATTCAATTAATAACTCATAGTCCTTAAGTATATGTGCATCCGTTCTAATTGATGGCGAGTTTAGTTAAGCAATTTTCTTTTAGATAAAAAATCATATTCTCAAAATTCCAGATTTTGTCTCTATATTTGTTTATATATTGTTGCAAACTAAATTGTATCAAATGATAAAAAATTTTAAATTTGGAGACGTGTTTGCTTTATAATTCATTACAAAAATTTCTATATCATTTCTTACAGAATCATTAGTTCTTCCACCACTAATACCTGCAACTCAAAGAGACGCAGGACAATTACGGGATGGTCAAATAGTGATGATTGAAGGAACTAAAGGATTTTCTATAATGGAAGATAAGAAGATTCGGCCATTAGACATTATTGAGCGCCAACTTTTAACGATTATTAACCAAGGAAAACCCTCAACCCCAGGTCCAAATTCTAATAATGAATCTTAGCTCCTCATGTGGAGAGAGGAATGTAACCTTTACATAATGATCCAAGTTTAGATTCCCCCCTCCCAGGGTTGTTTGATAGAATCGTGTTTATTTTACTAACGCACGAGCGTCAAAGCAATTTTCGCGCATGCACATATCGCAAATTCTATTACTTTCTTCCTCAAAGACCACACAGAGCGGCGAAACGAGATGTAGGGGTTCAAAAAGTTCTGGAAGTTTTATTCCTGAACCGATTGGAAGTTTATTTTTTCATATTAAAGCTGATTGATAATTCATTGATTGAAGATTCATCAAATTGGTAGAAAATGAACTCTTTTGTTGAAAAATCATATTTTTAGGTTGAAAATTCAACGGTTTTTTTTTAGATAAATCGTCTTTTTGGTTTCAAAATTAAGCAATCTCTTTGAACAGTAAACAATTTATTAAAAAATTTAACTATTTTGTTGAAAATCAACGTCTTGTTGAAACTTCATACTTTTGGTTAAAATTCAACTATTTGGTGGAAATTTAATCATTTATTCAAAAATTTAACTATTTTGTACAAAACTAACTTTGTTGGGAATTAATTACATTTTCGGGTTGAAAACTCAACTATTTTGTTGAAAATCGATCTTCTTGGAAAGAAAATGAATCTCCTTTGTTGAAAATTCATGTATTTCGTTGAGGAGTTAACTATTGGGTTGAAAATTTCCCTATTTTCGTTGGATTTAACTGGTTGAAAATTAGTTTCTTCTTAACTTCTTGCTTAAAAAAAAATTTGTGTAGGCCTATTTTCGTTGAATTTAACTGGTGAGAATTATTTGTTGTTGTTGATCTTCTTGGTTAATACTTAATCTGTGCAGGTTAGAAATTGTACTATTTGGTAAAATATGCAACTATTTTGTGAAAAGTTGATTTCTTGTATTGAAAATTCAACTTTTTTAATAAGGTAATCTTTTTTGTTCAAAAATTCCAGTGCTTTTTCAAAAATTTTTTTTTTTTTTGTTTGAAAATTAATTTTTTAAGGTACAAAATTTATCTTTCTTGGTAGAAAATTCAACTTTTTGTGTTGAGAAGTCAATTATTCGGTTGAAAATCTTCGTAGGTTGGAAATTATAATATTTAGCTGAATATTCAACTATTTTATAAAAATTTCAATTATTTTGTTGATAATTCAACTATTTCATTAAATTAACCCTTTCTGGTCAAAAATTCAACTGTTTTGTTGAAAATTTATCCCTCTTGATTGAAAATTCATTTTCATGGTAGAAGAGTCATTTTTCTTGGTTTAAAACTCAACTTTTTGGGTTGAGAATCCAACTATTTGGTTGAAAATGCATCTTCATTTTTATTTTAGGATAAAAAAGCTTCAGACCAGCGCGAAATTCATAAAGTGAATAGATGAAAGACTGAACTAAAATATTATTACTGATTTTATTCATTTACTATTATTATTATTTATATTATTCGTCTCAGAAAATATGGGAAATGTTTAAGCAATATTTAACGACATAAATACAGAATGTTGAGAGTAATATTATTTTCATGGATATTTAGCAATTTTTTTAACAATTTTAATTTGTTTGAATAATTTTCATGTGTTTAAACCATTTTTTCTCTGTAAATCGTAAACATTTATTCTTTTCTGCAATAAATTACGCAGTTAACGAATTGAAAGAGTAATATTTGTTGGCTTGAGATATTTTGCAATTTTTTAAACAATTAATAATCATACACTTGCGCCTTTCTATAGGCTAGGTGGAAAAAGTCTAGTTTTTTCGAATCTCTCACACTATATCGTCTTCTATTCAGTATTTCCTTATCTCACAATTTAGACCCCAATTGTTCAAACACTATTAATTAATTTAAACTGTTTTGCTCAATTTGGCTATGGATCGTTATTTTCAAAAAATTGCTAAATATCCACGAAAAAAATATTACTCTCAACATCCGTTAATGATGTCCATAATTCCAAAAAATAATATTTTTTCATGCTTTACATGGGGCAAAATTGTTTAAACAAATAAAAATTGTTTTAAAAATTACCAAATATATTTTCATAATATATTACTCACAACATTTTTTATTTATGTCGTTAATTTCAGAAAATAATAATTTTTTATTATTTTAGGGAGAAAAAATGGTTTATAATGTTAATTAATATTATTAAACAGACATTATTAGATATTATAAATATATTATTATTATAAATAAATAGTAGATTATATTATATCATTCATGTTTAACATTTACATTTTCCATATTTTCTGGGATGAATAATATAAATAATAATAGTAAATAAATAATAATATTTTGAATCTATCTTTCGTCTACTTACCTGATCAATTTCGCGTTGCTCTGAAGCTTTTTTATCCTAAAATAACGATGTTGAAAATTGCTGAAAAATGGCTATTTTGAGGTTTGACATTTGCTTACGACTAGGTTGAAGCTGGTCTTCTTGGCAGTGCTAAATTCAAATTTTGCAATATTGGATTCATTAAATTTTTTACAAAAATGTCACTAATTGCAACTTTAATGATGAAAATGTTTAACTAATAAGTTATGTAACGAATACATTTTATGGGAGATTAACGGAAAAATTTGTGATATAAATTGTATATTTAAATCAGTTTTTAATCAAATCAACTGTCAATTTCAGATTGGTCCTGGTTGTTTTTAGTATCCTAAAGGACCCAAAATAACAACTTCGGATATTGGTAAAGAATTGCTTTTCATAGAGGCATTCAATATTCATCTCGACAAATATAGAAAAACTTTAAACTGTCAAATTTTGAAGTTAAATTTTCCATAGTACAGTATCAAGATGTGAAAGGAAACTCAACTTTTTAATACAACAAGCAAAAATTAACCGCTTGTGCAAAGCTTTGGTTTTCAATAATAATTATATAAATTTAGATAATGCATAATGGTGGAACTAAAAGAACTTTAAATGAAACGTGTTTGCTCATTCGATTTTCTGTTGAATTATGGTTCCATGTTGTCCTCCGAAAGTTTTAAAATTAAACTTAAAATCATCGCTTGAGTTGTTGAAAAATAAAACTATTTTTATACATGTTGGAAGTTGTGAATGATTTAAGGAATGGCATTTTTTAATTTTAGTACAGTAATTGGGCAGTTTTTTGAGAAATTTAATAAAATTAAACATTTGACTTAGTAAAAAGAATACTATTATATATTTTCGTTATAATTAGAGGAAATTCTGTAAGTAATATAAAAATTTCTTAAATCATATAAGATGTTTATTAAAATCGATAAATTAATGTATCCTGTCATTTCCCTGTGAAATTAACCAAGTTACTTCAATTTACAATGTTGGATTTGTTACATAAAGTTTATTCTTGTATATCTATTGAAACCAGAAACTATTTTTACTTCTATTGTGGAAAGAATATAACATAATCACTTTTTCTTGTCTGTTAGATATAAAATTGGTGAAAACCTTAAACTTGGTAATATTCATTGTAAATGTGTAAGTTTCAAAAAACGTTCCAACTGCATGCTTTTGATCCGCTCGTGTTCTGAGAGCATTGTTAGCTGTTCTACGAAAATGTGTGTCACCGGACGAGATTAATGGGTAACAAGTGATGTGCTGTTATTAATGCAGATTGATGCTTATGCGCGAAAATTGCTTTGAAGTCCGGGGGCTGCAAACGTCAAGATTCGCAACCCCCTTCCCCTTAACCCATTTCTTATCAAGTAACACCTTTATCCACCTTTAATAGATATTTCTAAGTTTACTCAACACTGAAGAACTTTAAATGTGGATGGATAATTTGTAGAAATAACTTGTCACCTAATTCAACAGAGAACATGGATTATAACATAAAATCCTGGTCAATTATGAGTAGACTCACGATCTAGGACAATTTGGTAGTTCTGGCTTAAGGAATTTTGACATATCTATAAAATAATTAGTAACTATATTTGTCTTGCAGAAGATTTTTATATAAAGCCAGTCAAACCTCAGGCTGGGAATAAGCTGATGCGTCAACGTGGTACAGGTCAATATGTTCATGTTGGTACAGTCGACGCTTCAGGGGACATTCGACGTCCAAACCGTAATTTAAAAACTAAAATACAATTTAAAATAAATATTTAAGAACTCTGCCAAAAACGTCTCAAAATTTATTAGATATGAATGATTATATGTGAATGATTTTTGAAATTTTCAACTTAATTAATAGTTTTTTCTTACGCAATCAGGCGGTCTTGGTGTAATCACACCTGTAGATGGTGATCTATTGGCAGACAGCAATGGTCGTCATATTGGAGTGCGCATGCTTAAAAAATGGCGCATTATGCAAGATACAAGAAACACAGGACGCAATTCCTCGTCCAGCTGGTAATATATAAACTAAAATACTTTTTTAACCAAATATATTATAGAATTGTGACTAAAGCTTGCAGTGTTTTTTAAATCAAGGGTTCCTTTGGGACTCTACAAATTGTTCTTTATCTCAGGTTAATTAAATATCAAATTTCTTGTGCATAAAGTCACGCGTTAATATTTAATTTTTCTTAAATCATTAAGATATAATTTTTTGTGACAATATAAAATTTTCAGGTTAGAGTGGAACAAACAAAATATATGTTCTATACAGCTAGTGCAGACTAATCTGCTGAGAATTTTTTCAACAGGATTGACCAATAATGTAATCAATAATGTTAATTAAAAAAAAGTTTGTTTTTAAATTTGTTTAAAGACTTTTAGCCAATTACGTAAGATAATTTGGGGGGGGGGGGTAAAATCTTAGTCTTTTTATGAGGGTGTGGTGGAAATTGAAAATGTTACCAAAAAAATTAAATTTCAACCCACAAAAAATGAATTTTCAACAATTTAGTTACATTTTCAACGAAGGAAAATAATCTTCAACTAAGAAAATAAATTCCTAACGAAACCTCAGAATATTTGAATTTTCAATCAAAAACAGTTTAGTTTTCAACCCGACGAAATAAATTTTAGACCAAATATTTTCATTTTTCACCAAAAAGCAGATTTTTTTCAAAAAATACAAATCTTTAACGAAATACACGAATTTTCTACTCAGAAATATACATTTTTCACCAAAGTAATGCATTTTTTACCATATAGTTCCATTTTCCACTAAGTAAGACAAATTTTCAACTAAAATAAAATGTTTCGCATTCAAGTTAAAAATTTAATTTTCAACGAAATGAAATAACTTTTAACAAAATGATTGAACCTTCAATCAAACAGATGAATGTTCCCATAAGAAAATGAAATTTCTATAAAAAAAGAGGATAGTGCAATTTTGAACTAAAAAAGATCAATTTTCAACAAAAATGGGATAGTTGAATTATCGGATAATTAAATGAATTATCAGTAAACGAAACAAATTTTCAACAAAATAGGTGAATTTTCAAAAAAAGAAGTTAAGCTTTCACGAGAAGAATGGTTTTTGAATTAAAGTGATGAATCATAAACCAAATAGAATGAATTTTCAACAAAGCAGTTCCACCTTTAATCAAGTAGTGGAATTTCCGACCAAAGAAAATTAATTTTTAACAGAACATGTAATAGTTGATATTTCAACAGTGAATGATTTCAAGCCTAACGAAAATAGTTCAATTCTACCACGAAAGATGAATTTTCATTATAAATTATACGTTCGTAAGACTTACTTGTTATTCACATATTTTCATTTGTAAATTTAATTTCATGAAGGTCCCGTGTTTATTTAATTAACCGAATTTATATGTATGCTTACTCTGGTAATTTCTAAAATCTTATGAAGATTTTCTGTGGGGAAGGAAGGCGCGTGTTCAGAAAAAATCTTATTTTATCCTAAATGGGAGAGGGGTGCATAAAAATTTCAGAAAAATGCCTGACTTCATTTTTGGATGAACTGTAAACTTGAATTTCAAATTCCCTGACTTTCTCTGATTTTTCATAATTTCCTGACCCTTAGCAGCCCTGTTTGATTATATACTTGTTAATGGTCAAAATATAATTCTTTACATTTTTTCTTACAGAATCGATGCGGCGGTTCAGCTCTTAAAAGTTCTGATGAACTTTCCCAAAAATTAGTATAAATAGTATAATCCGTCTTGGACATATCTGGTTTGGATCAAGACTTTGATAAGTAAAATAGTTTGTAACAGATTTGGTTCCTCCCTGGGGGTTTTTGCCACAAATGGATTTTTCCGGTCGGGCTGCACTGAAGAGCACAATCGTATGGAGGTGCAGGCAAATGTTGGGAGCTTGTAAAGATGAATCTAATAAATAAATGGTATTCCTTGCATTCTCAAGTTGACTCCTTTCACAAACCTTCCTTTTGTCTGACTCCGAATGTATTTGATCGGGAGGAAATTAAAAAAAAAATAAGTTATACATTTTTAGCTGAGATATTGCATAAAGCATGCATTCATATTTTCAAGCTCATGGTGAGAAAGAAAATTTCGAGCAACAAGAAACCAACAAAAAAAAATGAATTTTTGACAAAGTAGTTAAATTTTCAACCACAGAGATAATTTTTAAAAAAATACATGAATTCACAACTGAAAAACATAATTTCTTAACCAAAAGGTTGCATTTTTATTTAAAGAGAAATTATTTTCAACCAAAAATAGAATAGTTAAATTTGCAGCAACAAAAATAAATTTTTAACCAAAATGAAACGAATTTTCTACAAAATAGTTGAATTTTCAATCAAGTAGTTGAATATTTGACCAAAATAGATGACTCTTCAACAAATTATTTCCTTTGTCAATAAAATAATTAAATTTTCAACACTCGTCACGTGAACAACTGTCCGAGTGATTACATTCTCTGTTTTCTTGCGAGTTTTGACACTAACTGAATATACGCAGTAGAAAAATTGGGAAAATTTTTCAATTGCTTCATAATATATATCATTGGAAGATCTCAGAGTCTAAATAAACACAACTTTTTTTTTGTATCAATTGTTTGATATTTCAGTTATATCATACCTTCATTCAGAATGAAAAACTTACTTTTATTTAACCCTTTTTATTTCGATACGCGTGTGCCATTGTGTATACAAGAAACTACTAATAGGAAAATGATAATCTAAAGGCTAAGGTGATAGTTTCAATTCTATAAAATCCGAATCTTTTTTTATTTAATTATTTTTTGGAGAAGAAGTCTGATTTGACTGGTCATTCTCAACTTGAGTTGAAATTCAGTGTGCATTTTTGTGCTCAACTTCAGAACTCCTATAATTAATTTGTATTTTACATACATTCAAGAGAATGACATCTTCGAGTCAAAAGATCCAGATTCGTTGTAATCTAATTAGAAACATTGAGTTGATTCAATGAGCTTGTTCCCTTAAATTAATAAGTATGCCTTCAAACTAATCAATTTTTCCATTCTTTTTTAATGAAAGAAACAACTATATAGTTAATGTATGTTACTGTTATAATATGTATGTTATGTTATAATTTAATATTAATGTGGATTGAACCACTTTTGATAATTTAATTCTGTTGGCAGCTTCTGCCGTTTTTCCAAAAATATAATATTTTTAATTTCATTTCTAACGAATAAAATAAAAACTGCGCGTTTTATCGAAAAATGATTAAAAACAACTTTTTAGATCTTTTCTGGTTGACCAATAATGTTTTTACAGTTTTTATCGTATCTTGCACAGTTTGACCGCAAAATGGAATTTTTTATTTTTAATAGCATTATTTCATGATTAAAACGAAATATATAGATCTTATAAAAAAAATTGTCTCAGGAAAATTTGGTCACCTTTTTTGGGAAATAATTTTGATTCTTCACTTTTCTTCATATCGCGTACAGTTTTGCAGGAAAGGGAATGTCTCATTTTTTTAAACATTTTCTATAAATAAAACTAAAACCATTGCTTGATAATGGCTATGTAATGAACTCATCCTTTCATTTCAGGCCTTAAAAAAGTTCAACAAAGGGCAATCCAATCTTAAGAAGAAAAATCAAGGAGTTTGTTTCGATGATGCTATTGGTGTCGGAAATCACTTTAAAATGAGTGTTCAAAACATCTTCTAGCAGAAAGAAACATTTAATTCTTTAAGGGTTAATTTAACATCCCTTGAAGTTTCGCAAAACGCAAGCGACATTTCCCAAGAACCGAAATACTGGGCTATTTTTTTATCATACTTTTGAGATCGGAAATCACTTTAAAATTAATGTGGAAAACATATCCTATTAGGTAAACTTGTTGAATTTATATGCAGGGTTGCTTTAACATCTCTTAAAGATTTAAAAAAGGAAACTGATATTTTCTAAAAACCATATAAACGAATCGAATTTCTCACGTTATCGAAAAGTTTTAGTCAGATTTGTCTAGTTTGAAAAAGTTTTGTAGAGTATGTACGTTTGAAGAAAGCCAAATTGTATTTACCTAAAAGCCATACAGATTACTAGTTTGTATGAAGCCTGACGGTGCGAAGCATTTTCGAATCCTATTTATTACATATATCATGAAAGTGACGATTTCTTGTCAGCAGAAATGGTTGTAAATTTTTCAGTGAAACTCCTTAAGCCGAAAAATAGCTCAAAACATTAACCAATTTTAAATGGCTAATAAAGCAGCATTTTTTTAGATTGAAATTTTCTCCCACAAAATGACGTTTGGATACATCATCAGATATACGGCCCTATCGAAATATGCGCTTGAATTTTTTTACGGGGTTGTACTTGCAATTCTCAATAGACGAAACACGAAAACGGCTGATTTTTAACAGCTCACATTTTAGAAATTTTTTTTTTTATTAATATATCAGCACAGAAAATCACTTTTGCATATCATCAGAAAGTACCCACTTAACCGAATGTCTCTCAACATATTTGGGGGTGTTACTTTAACTCTTAGCAGGCACAAAGAGTGATTTTAGTGAAGCAGATTTTCATTATTGTTGTATTACAACAAGATATTGTGACTTTTTGAAAAGAAGTATGATTTTTATTGCAAAAAATTGTAATGCCTTACGTTGACTTTACTTCTCAAGGATTTTCTTGATTTTTAAAATTTCAATTGGAATAATATTGTCGATCACCAAATTTATAATATATTGTAGTCATCCATTTATGGAGATAGTTGCACTGAAATAAGACAAACTAAATTATTAATAATTAATTTTAGATGGTCAAACTTTCTGAGGGTTATTGAATAACAAATTTGATATTGAAACAGATGGTTGAGGATCAGGAAGCGGCCCAATTCTGCAATTCAAACGGTCCGTACGTTTAGACTTTGCCTAAAATATTACCGGGCGGGCCAACGGGATTTTTTCCGAAATTTCATCTTACCAATTTGTGTCTGCTAATTTGTAAAGTTTCGTGATTTTAACTACATACAATTAAATGAACAGATTACTATTAATATATTGATATAATATATTGATGCTATATTGATAATTATGCCAGAAAAACTTTGATATATGCAGCCCTAAATAATTTCATATTATTTCACGAAGTAATTAATAGATTTCCAGTATCGAACCCTTGAGATAAATTCAAAGCCATTTCCTGCTAGGTTGTGATTCATGAAATTATTGATAAGTGATTTCCGACCTTAATAGTATAATCAAAAAATCTCTCGTGATTTGTCGGTTTAGGAAATGTCGATTTCCTCACTTGAGTTCCTAAGGTATTTTCAAACAAAAATGAAAGTGAATTCGAGAAACCTTTCCTGCTAGATGATGTTTCCCAAGTCCAATGTGAATTGATTTCTGACCACAATATTATAACCAAAATATATCGCGTCATTTTTGTTGTTAGGAAATGTTGATTTCCTAGTCTGAATATGTAAGGGATGTTAAAACAACCCTTAAAATAAATTCTAACACTTTTTCTGGTCAGGGATCTTTCCTGCAATTACTTTGTAGTGAGTTTTCATTCCAACAGTTTAATCAGAAAAAATTTCGTGGTTTTGGTTTTTCAGAAATTTCGGATATAAATAATTAAACATGGTGAACAAATGTAATGAATTATTGTGAAGTGAATGATTTACCGAAAAATTTAAGTGGAAAAACAATAAAAAATTAAAAATATATCTTATTTCTGTATTTGTCAATTAAATATTTTGAAACTTTTCTATAAAAAGAAGAGTATAAAGCATCCGATGATCCCAGCAGTGCAGTGGAGCACCTTGGAAACAAATTTATTGAATAAAATTATATTCAAATTTAATACATTTGGTTGAAAATCAATTTTCTAATTATTTAGACTAAAGTATGTCCATAAATTTATCAATTTTGTTACACTTTGTTACATTTAAGAATAATATATGAAAAAGAAAATTACGACTCATAACTAAATTAATTTAATTGAATGTAATTAACATTAGAATATTTTATGTTAATATGGTGGCATATGACGAAAATTTTTTCCAATGTCGCTCGTTTTCAGTTGCCACGTATATATCTAGCCTAGTTCGGATTCTAAAATTGTCAAGGATAATCAATAAAGTTTTTTCTCTTTTAAAGTTATAAAAATACGTTTCACTTAAAACTTTATTGTCTCAACTCCATTTCATCACTTAAAAGTAGATAATATTTATTGTCAATAGTGTGATAACGTCTGCGATATGGGTGATTATCCCGAAATGACAATTTTACAGAGAATAAAGTAAAAAAATAATTTATTCGTACTTAAAAACTTCTGATTTGTCTTTATCTTAAACTAATAAAAGACAATAATCTTGAGGTCACACTGAGGTCACCTCTTGCACAAAAAAGGATGAGAATGTTCTATTTATTAACTTCAATCATTCAATACAAAGCTAAATTTTATATTTTAACAATTTTCTGGAGTTGAAAAACTCTGCTAAAATATTTTGGTAGATATAAGATAATGACTCTTTCCGCGAAAAGTAGATTTTTCAATTATTTAACGAAAAACCCAATATCACCGGGTTTTTTAACATATAAAATTTAAAAATTGGTTATTATGGAATTTAAAATTATTTATGGTTGTAATATTTGGGAATAAAAGGCCGGGCTGGTGAACGCGCGCGTACATTTACTGGAAGTAGTTAATAATTACAATAAGAAAAATCTTTTAATTTTAAAAATTTCAGACATCTCAATGTACCTTTCAGTGATAAACTATCGATACAAATACATGAAATAAAATTATATTCAAATTCATTGTTTTGGCTAAAAGTTAATTTTATAATTATTTGATAAAATGTTCATCTTAAAATTTGAATCGATACTTATATTTTGTAACATTTAAGGCAAAATTTGTAAAACAGAATATTACGACTCAGATTTTTTCCAATGCCGCTCGTTTCGTAAATAGTAAATCAAGGATGTCTATTTTATACCAATGAAAACTGCTTTACACGACGCTGTATTGTCTGATCTCAAAACATTTCGTATGATTTCCTAAAATTTCGAAAAAGAATGTAGAATATTTTAAAGCAAAATTTTTCAATTCGGAAAAATTGCAAAATTTTGGAAACAATTTTCAATCATTTTTTATTTTGAAAAATTAATTCAAAGAAAATATTTAAAAAAATTAAAAATGTTTTAGAAGATTTCAAGAATTGCCAACAAATATCAGCAAAATTTAAGGGCAATTTTGCAGAATTAAAAAAATGGTAGGAAAAATTCGAATAACTTTAAAATAAATTTAGAAGGTTGCTAAGTCTTGTAAAAAATTTTAAATAGTTTGAAATTCCATAATATTTAAACACATTTAAAACATTTTTTCGTTAAACTGAAATATTTTTGATGAAAAATTGAAATATTTTTTAATTGAAACCTCAGCTTTTACATTTTTTATTAAGAATTCATATTTTTTGGTCAAAAATTCAACCACGTGGTTAAGACCTGATCTAACTTGTTAACAAATTTACTGTTTTGATCAAATATTCATATTTTTAGTTCAAAATTTATGTCTTTGGTTAAAAATGTGACTATTTTGTTGGAAATTCGTCTTTTTCTGCAGGAAATTAATTTAAATGGTTGAAAATTAATCTCTTTTGGGAGACGAATCACCTATTTTCTTGAAAAATCGTTTTTTTCCATGACTTTAACAGTTTATGATTCAAGATTGAAAATTATTTTGATTGAAATATCAACTCTTACATTTTGTGAAAATCAAATATCGATTTATTCAAAGAATGATTATCTGGTGAAAAATTAACGCAGGCGATGAATCTCGTATTTTTACCTTCGTCGAAACTTTCATTCACGGTAAATATTTTTTACGATTACTCAGAAATCACGTAATATTTATTCTTATTCTTGGTCCAGATACAAAGAGTTTGATATGCTCTTGATTCAATAAATGTAAAAACTTTTTAGGAACAATTTACTACATTTTTTGGCGTTGAGTTGAACGCAAGATTGCAAAAAGATTATTTTACTGGAAATCCCTTGGATTTTGAAGCTACATATTTTTTCGAACCTCCAATGAAATAACTTCAACATAGGCTGATTCAGCTCCATCTAAACTTTTGAACGGCTGTTCTTTTTACAACAGATTGTCTTACGATAAGAATTATTATCAACGAAAACATTTATATCGCAGTTTTGTACAAAGAAAATTTTTCTTTTTTGCAATCATTTCTTTCCATCTGAAGAATAATATCCTAGCAGACTGAATTTCCATTCAACAACATAATTATTTTTGTTTTTCGAAATTCTTGTAAAAAAATTCACAGCATAATTCTTATCTTAGGAGTCATATTTCGGCGACAAGAAGAACCTTATAATTTAAAAAAGAGCAAAAACAGTGTTTTTATTCATAGGAACTGATAAATACTATGATAATTATTACTATATGTTGTCGAATGTCCATTTTTTTAGTAATAATATGATTTTTGGGATAAAGAGAATTCCCTGTGCAGAAGTGAAAGATATTGTAGTTTCAAAAATGTGAATTTTTTATGATAATTGTTGATAATAAACACAAGTATTGGTAACGATAATTTCTTGGATTAAGTTATTATTCTTCAGAGGAAAAGAAATGATTTACAGAAAAACCTTCCTTTGCAGTCTAAAATGTACAATGTATTCATTTATTTACAAAATATTATCTTTATTAAATTTGGATAACACTATATTACTGTACTAGTATTACTGGTTCTAGACGTGAAAATCCTGGATAATATTAGATATGATTTTTTCTCCTTCATTTGCAATCCAAAATATATTATTTTTTTGTTTGAAATTATAATCTTTTCTCGACGCCTTTCCATGCCTTAGGGACGCCGAACAAGGGGGTCCCAGCCAGGGTTTTCTGGTTAAAAATACATGACAGTCCGCCACTGTATCAACTATTACATTTTTCTTTAGAAATTCATATTTTTTAATTAAAAATTTAACTACATGGTTACAACTTGAAATAGTTTGTTAAAAATTCACTTTTTTGGTTGAAGATATATCCTTTCAGTTCACAGTTCACTTCTTTGGTTAAAATGTAACTTTCTTGTTGGGAATTCATATTTTTGATGGATTTGTCTGTTTATGATTTAAAAAAAAGTTACGGTATGAATTATCAACTATTACATTAAATTCATGTATTTTGTTGAAAATTCGTCTTTTTGGACGGGAAATTAATTCTATTGGTTGGAAATTCATCTTTTGGATTTTAAAGTAATGTTTTTTGGTTAATGATTTAAATATTTTGTTAAAAATACGTTTCTTTTGGTAAAGATTTCATCTTTTCTGGTTGAAGATTCAACTATTTTCTTGGAAATTAATCTTATTTGGCTGAGGATTCAACTAGTTTAATGAAAATTCATCTTTTTTGGATGAGTTCAACTTTTTTTTATTTGAAATTAAAATCGTTTTCATTTAAATATCAATTATGCATTAAATTTTTCCTTAAAAAATCATAATTTTTGGTAGAAAAAGAATTTTGTTGTTGAACTTTTGATTTGAGACAACTCAGATTTGAAATTTTTATTTTGTAATAAAAATCATTTCCCCCCTTTATTCGAAGAACTACACGAACTGAATAAAATGAATTGAATGGGATCTGAATTAATATAGTGCAAGATAATATAGTGACATATGGTAAAAAAAATTTTCCAATGTCGCTCGTTTTAAAGTGGCACGTGTAGATCTGGTGTACTCTCAACCTTTCAAGGATGACAAATAAAGCTTTCTTGTCTCATAACAATAAAAATACGTTTCACCGAACACTTTATTGTCTGAATCTCATTCCATCATCGATAATGTGATAATGGCTAGTATATATATACACGCAACACGTATGCAAAATCTTATCAGTTACAACTCAAGAACTTCTTTCAAAATCAGTGAAATCAGTTCGCGGTCTCCAGAAAAATGAAAATCTTCATTTGTAATCTATTCATACTTTTCATGGCATTTCTTGATTCTGTTCGTAAGTCGAATATAAATACAGATGCTAAATCAATCATACATTGAAATGTCTTAAATCCAAATATCAGCTATATTCAAAAATTTGTATTTCGTGAAGTAAAATTTTTGGAACATATGTTAGCATGAGATTCAGTTTATCGGTACACGTGAAGATGAATGTGAAATTTGTGAGACATATGTTGAAAAAAATGATCTCATAAAGATCTGCTAACAAATTATTACAGCTTGAATATAAATTTTTTCCAACATATGTTACCGAAAAAATTAAATTAATTAATTTAATTTAAATGTTTAAATTTTCACCTCACTATCAATATTTGCATTACACCCATAATTTTAGAATGTTTGATACATTATTAAAAATGAATAAGGTTTTAGCCGACATTTTTGCCAACATATGCTCCGACAATTTAACATAACATCTATTTCCTTTCGTCTGTGTATATATGGTAAAATTTTGTTTCCCATTCTATTAACAATATTTATAAGTGAATAAAATTTAATTAATTTAATTAATAAATAATTCAACTAGTTTTAATTATTAAATAACAGTGATAATGATTCTCGCATCACAGCAGTGCAAATCTGGAATTTGTTATTCGAAAAGGTCTGCAGCTTTCAAATTGTTACCATATTGAAAGTATTGAATTTTTTTCTCTATTTTCTGGTTCCTTCTTAGGAAAATATTTTTTTCTTAGCTTTAATCCTCAGATATATTCGTAATAAACTAGAGTTAAAACTTGAGCATAAAAATAAGGTAAATAATGTTATTATTGTTTGATTTGATTCTTGTTGACAAATTTCAAAAACATATGAAAGATATTCATACTGTTTTCTCGAAAAAGAAGCCTTTGCTATCTTATATGTATCAATGTAGCTCTTCAAAAATACTCACCTTGAGAAAATTGTGAACACTAAACATATACCTCTGTTATTAATAATTTAAGTTAACAAATAAAAAATTTTCACCCCTTTTTCGTAAATAAATTACATTTTTTATTTTTTATGTATCAGAATAGTTTATCAGTTATAAATAACTTAAATAAACAAACAGGCAATTTGCCTCCTTTTTTTGGCGAAAGAAAATTCGTTGCCATCTAATATTTATAGAATTACATTCGCAGACATATTACACTCCAGAACACTGTTAAACCTTAAGATTTGGGTTTTACATAATTAATTTAAGTTAACAAATAAAAAATCTTCTCTTATTTTCAACCAAACTAATTATTCATAATCTCGCATGTATCAAAATAGCCTAATCAGGCTTAATAGAATTCAGAAAATTGTGGATTTCAGTAAGTCTGACGAGCTATTTATATTAAATTTTAACAACTTTCTGGAGATGAGTAAGTCCAAGAAGCCATTTTGATAGATATAAGTTGAAGAATGAATTTTTAACCTTGAAAAATGCATGAAAATTTGCTATTTGCTTACCTTAATTATTTCTAACAACGCTAAACGTTACGTGTCAACAATATGTTATAGCTTAGTATATCTAGTAAACTACTTCGATACATGAGAGTTGAAAACGAATTATGTTCTTCAAAAAAATAGGAAAATGTTTTATTTGTTAATTTATTTTGTTTATAATACAGATCACTGTTAACTCTTAACAATATTTTGCACCAGAATAAGTCTGATGAACTATTACAGTACATATGAGGTAAAAAAAAAATTTTATCGAAAAAACTATGGAAATTTTCTATTTGTTCAGTAAAATTATTTACAAGAAAGATAAACGTTATATGTTAACAATATTTGATATTTTATCAAATCCGTTAGGCTACATCGATACATATTAGAGAGAAAAGAACTTTTTGTCTGCCAAAAAATAATAAAAATGTTCCATTTGTTCACTTAAATTATTTGAAATAAAGCTATATGTTAAGTGTTAACAATATTTTGCAGATGAATGTTGAGTTTTAGGAATTTTTTGAAGTTCAAAAAGTCAACTAAATCTTTTTCTGCAAATAATAGATGCAGATTTTATTTATTTATTGACTTTAATTATTTATAAACAACTAAATTTTCAAGGTTCAACAATATTGTTGTCATTGCTGTGCGTGAGAAGCCAATTCTATGCATAGTGGACGTCCAAGAATGTTTTCCACGAAAGAAGGATGAACATTTTTTACTTGTTTTTTAAAATTATTTATAACAAAAGTGGAAGTTGAGTGTTCACAATATTTTTCAATTTAGTAAGGCTAATAAGCTATTGCGATATATGGAAAATAAAGACATTTTTTGTTCAACGTGCACGATAAACTCGACTTCCGTACCTGCAAAGCCAGCGGAAAGTGTGAAATGGCCGCCCGACGACGGTGACGCATGCGCACTTCGAGAGTGCCCGTATCAGCGGGCGAGAATGTGTTATTCCCGCCTGCTCATATCGGCCGGAATGCACTTACCAACCGCTTACCGTTGCAATCTTAATTGCTCCAAAAGCCCATAACAGACATTCTTACTCCTTCAAGGTCTTGTTTATCGTGCACTAGGACAAAAAATAGCGTGTGTATTTTCCACGAAAAAGAATTAAAACGTTCTATTTTTCAACTTAAATTGTTTTTAATAAAGCTGAATGTTAAGTGTTAACAATGTTCTGTAGTTCAGTAAGTTCAAGGACATTTTTTGATATATATTAGATGAAAGAGAATTTTTTTTCGTGAAAAAAATATGGAGACGTATTATATGTTTTTGAAATTTGTTTATAATAATAAAATTATACAATCAACCAATTATTTGCCTTCTTCATATGCTCAAGTTGTAGTTAGAGTTGATTGCAAATATATGTCATTTTTGAAGCTGAGAAAACAAACTTTTTCTAGGTAAGTGGAGAACTTGATGTTCGAGAGAAGTTTGCATAGGCCTGAACCAGAAGCTTAAACTTGTAAATCAATACGATATTGAGAAAAAATGTTTCTCGTTCTATCGTCAGCCGTAACATAATTTTGCTGCGCGCGTGCTCGCTCACTACTCCTCACCACAGGGTTACACCTTCAATTGAAGCCCTATAAAATGTCTATGAAAGGTCAGGTTCGCGCACTCCGTTCTTCGAAAAAATGTCCAAGAACGCTAAATTTTTCAAAAATCTACCCCTATATTTTTTCGGAAGTGGTTGATTTTTTTTTATCAAACTTTTTTCTCCTCCATGAATACAAATATTAAATCTAAAATACATTGAAATATCCCAAATTCAGATATCGTCTGTATTCAAAAATTCGTATTTCGCGAAGTGAAATTTTTGGCACATATGTGAGCATCACATCCAGTTTATCGGTACACGTGAAGATTGAATGTAATTTAAATAAAAACCATACTTTTTTCGAATACCTAGTTTTCTTTATTTGATGAATCACTTTAAATAAAAATGTGTAAAATAATTCAAAAATATATACCAGTCTAAGCTGTGTTTAATTAATATCATCATGAAAATTATAAAAATGAGTCTATTCCTTGTTGCAGAATTAAGTACACAGTCCAGCAGTTCCAACTCCAGATCCAGTGAGGCTGGTAATGCCGGGTTTTCTGGTCGTACAACACGTACGTATGTTTTGAAAATTTGTTTATAATAATAAGATTGTACAATTAACCAATTATTTTCCTTCTTTGTATGCTCATGTAGTAATCAGAGTTGATTGCAAAAAAAAAAAATATATATATATATATATATATATTGTAACCCCTGAGTTTCAGGGGGTTCCTGAAAATAGGCAATAGTAGTTTCTCCTCTGTGATGTTTTCTAAAAAGAAGCATTCCACAGGAGAAACGCTAAAGCGCAAACTCAAGAACTCCCACGCAAGCGATCTTACGTAAGCGTGGGAGGGCAGAGTGAATAAAAGGCGAACCCCGGGCGAAAAACGCCACTCTATTTTTGATCTTTGCCTACCACAGCTAAAGATCATAGGGTCGAAATCTCTTAGTGGTGCGGACAGAAGGGGAAACCTTTCATTGCTGCACTACTGCCTGCCTTGAAATATTCGGTCTAACCGAGGATTTCAGGCATTTTTCGATTGCGTTCCTAGCTGTGCTAGTCAAGGTGACATTACCAGCGAATCTGAGCGATTGCCTTACCAGAGCCTCATTTGAGCCTGATTTGTGCCCCACTTGTGAACTCGTGCATTTTTGTGATTTAATTGTGTTTCAATTTTTGTGTTTACTTGTTTTCTCGTGCGTAAATTAATCTTAATTAATTCTTGCATTCTCGAGAGCGAACCTGGTTGTACCGGGGGACACTGTCCAAAGTATCAAGAATTAATTGAGCGCGTTCATCCGTGATTCCCATTGAGGAATAAAGATCTTGATTTATACCTGCATCTTCGAGAGCGAACCTGGTTGTACCGGGGGAACCTGTCCATATTATCAGGTATCAATCAAGCGCGTCGTAGAAATAATTTAAATTACACCCGCATAATCGAGAGCGAACCTGGTTGTACCGGGGGACACTGTCCATATTATCGGGTATCATTTAAACGCGTCGGTTTATAATCCTTTACAAGCATTTGCGATTTCGAGAGAGAACCTGGTTGTACCGGGGGACCCTGTCCATATTTCCAAATGCCAGTTTAGTTTGAGATTAACTAATAACTTTAAATTTCTAAACCTCGGGGCTAAAATCTCGCAAACTATAAAATCATAAATTCAGAGATTCTCTCTGAAAAGCAAGCATCGTTCAGAGACGCTCGCTTTCTCACTTCCGCCCCGAATTGAGAACAATAGAGGGCTACCTGCGTTGCGACATTCCTCAGTTGCGAAGGGACGCGAACGTGCCCGAGCGACTCCCTCGCTTCTCGAGGACCGAGAGGCCTGAGCGACAGGTTATAAAGCCTGGTGCGATACTCTGACGCTAAAGCGACTAAATTAAGGATAATCCCTGCTAATAATACAATGATAATTATTAGAGGTATTATCTGAAATTTATTGTCTGAGGCTTGGCATGAAGAGGATCACATGGGTCTTTACCGAGCGAATCCTTGCTTTTATGGAAAAGCAATCACCTGTATGGGTCATTGACCTGCAGATTGTAGGCCAAAATAAAGTGCGATAGCTTATTTTGGACAACGGGTAGTTATTCTTTCGATATAAAGAATACACTGAAATCTCTTAGGCTTTTACGTGTTCAGCTTATACTCTTAGGATCGAGAACCGTGGGCCTCGATATAATTACTCTATTTAGTTTTCTAATTACATCTGATAATTTTATATCCATTTTTACTCTCTTATCTTCGACATCACGATAAAGTGATTTAAGAATTATTATGTATAAAATCTAGTTAGAATTTAGCGGTGACATCACCTTGTATGTAACTTCGTAAATATTGCTCCGTAGCATTCTATTAAATTTATTACGTGTTTTTAAAGAGCCCGTAGTGCTCTCTAGCTTAACAATCTATTAGCTTATAACTGCATCCACTAGCAACTGCCCGAAGTGCAGCTTGTATCAGAGTTTCCGTTACAGATGTAATTTTCCAGCGCACCATTTCTCACGAGAAATCAGTGCATTCACGTCTGAATCGTTAGGGTTCGTAGTTTCTTATAAGATAGACTAGGGACTAGAAACCTGCTGTATAAATAGCTTAGTCAGGGATTAATGAATAAAAAGAACCAATGTGAATGGAAATAGAATTTTGTCTTTTCTCCAAAAGAAGCCCCTTTTCTTTACATCTTTAAGACTTAGAATAACGAATAATAAATTAGATTAACTATGAAAGTTAACCCGGCCTTAAGCCAGGGGTTGCATTTATTGTTGAGCAATCGAACCAACAATAATAATTAACCCGGCCAAAAGCCGCTGGTTGCAATATATATATAAAATTTAAACAAAAAGTTAAACAACCACCGCAGGGTCCCACTAAGAGCAACTGGCATCCAACAAAATGTCAATAGCCCCCAGTAGCACCGCGGTAAAGCACACCTATGGCCACGTCTCACACGACATACACTGGCTCCCGCCTTCTCCTTGTTTCTGGAGCCATCTGTAAACCAGTTGTCCCCATCACTGGGTAGGCGTGCTTCACCGTTTACTCAATTCGTCTTCGTGGGTAAGCTAGCACGATACTTCTTGTCGAAGAGATAGCGAGTGGGTGTTTTTTCCCTGAGCATCCTCAGGGTCAGCCTACTCGCCATGTCGTTTGGGATCCGCACTGCCGTTGAAATCTTTCCGCTTTTTACCATATTTAATCCCCAGGCCGTCTTCGCAGCCACGGCTTTGATAGTGAGATGGAGGGGCTCCAACCCTGTTAGTGCCCCCAATGCCATTGTGAGTGTCGAGTTTGAGCCACCAGTGAAGGCTCTTGGAATCAGTCTCCTGATTCTTTCCCGTCCAGACTTCACAGTGCACATTTCGACCCTGCTCTACCAGACCACGGCCGCATAGGTTAGCCTAGGTTGCAGGATCGCCGTGTAGATCCAAATAAGTGTCTCCGGCTTCAAGCCCCAGCTTTTCCCCATGGCTCTTTTACAGAGCCTTAGAGTTGCTACTAGATTTTTCCACTTGTTTTCCAGGTGCTTGTTCTATGACAGCTTCTTATCTAGGATGATTCCTAGATATTTAGCTCTTTCTTTGATTTTCAGTTGTTGTCCTTCCAATTTTAGTGTACTCGTGTTTCCATACTTATACCGTCTCGTGAATACAACCGCGTCTGTCTTACTCGGATTGACCAATAATCCAGTCTTCTTGTATCAAGAATCCGCTATCCCCAGTGCTTGCTGCATTACTCCCAAGAGCACACCCAGATGCTGGCCGCGCACGATAACCTATATATCGTCCGCGTAGCCTATAACGTGGTGGCCCTGACTCGTGAGCAGATGAAGCAGTTCATCCACTACCAAGCACCACAGCAGGGGCGATAAAACGCCTCCCTGTGGACATCCCGAGTCAACGGTTCCACATAATGTGGTGTCACCCTTCTTCGTTGTTAGGTTTCTGTTGGCCAACATGTGGCAGGTCCACTCCACAACTGCAACAGGCACACCATGTGCAATCACGGCCGCCGTGATCAGCTCTCTCGAGTTATATTTGAAGGCTCCTTCGATATCCATAAAAGTTCCAACCCCGAGACCTTTCTGCTTCAGTTGTCCTTCGATTAGGTTTACTGCTCCGCTTAGGGCCGTTTCGCTCAAGTGACCAGCCCTATAGGTGTGTTGCTCCTTGTGAAGTGGCCCACTTGATACGACCTTGCCGCGGATACATCTACGCACAAGTCTTTCCACTGTGTTTAGTAAGAAAGATGTAAGGCAGATGGGACGGAAATCCTTGGATGAAGTATAATCGACCCTGCCTGCTTCCGGAATAAAGACTACTCTCGTACTTTTCCATGCCTTTGGAACATATCACATCTGGACCAGGAGACTTGTATGGACTGAAAGACTTCAGGGCCTACTTGACCATGGAGGGAGTAACAATCTCGTTGGCTAGCCGCTGTTTCGGACCCAGCTGGGCCACAGGCGGTTTTGGTTGCCTCGGAGGTGTCGCCCCCTTTTCTCCAGACCTTATGAAGCCCGGAAAATGTGCCTTTATCAGGTGAGCCAAGGTCTTTTTGTCCGACGCTGAGTATCCCCCGTCAGGCATTTTTAGGGTGCCGAGGATAGCATCCAGATTTCGAGAAAGCAACTTGTCTAGTCTAGCCGCCCCTGCTCTTTTCTCGATGTCTGTGCAAAAGTTGGTCCTGCTTTCTTGCTTCGCCTTACGTATTGCGAACTGGCATCCGTTTTGCCAGTTCTGGCACGTCTAAACCTCTATGGTTTCCCTGCGAAGCTTTTTGAGTTTCCCGTTCCACCAGTGTGTCTTCCCTGCCTTCCGGACTCTTGTGGGTCGACAATTACTTTAATACGTAGATTTAATGGCCTCCGTGAAAATCTTGGCTGCCATTTCCAGGGAGTCCAAGTCTCTAATTGACCTGGGCACCTCAAAGAGTGCACTTCTTAGTTCCATAGAAAACTGATCCCAGTCCGTTCTTCTTGGATTTCCGGCCCACTTAGGGCCCGCGAGTACAAAGGACTCCAACTCAAACTCTATCTGTCCGTGTTCTGAGAGAGTGTGTTCGTCTGAGGCTCTCTACTTCTTGACATTGTCTTTAAAAATAGCGGTACAGAGAGTGATGTTGATAAATTCCTCCCAGACCGAGTTACGAAACGTCGCACAGGGGGCTAAAGTGAAAAAGTGCGTGACAAAATCATAGAAATTTTGACAGGGATCACCTAGAGGGATGGACTCACTTGAGATTTACAGATGAATAACTACAGAATACAGGACAAATACGGAGAAGCTGGAAATATATATTTTTCACCTTGAAAATCTGGGTTAAATTTGACATTTTTGACAAAAAGTTATATTATTGAATACCATGGGCGCTCAGATATTATATTATATATGTTACACATATATTCTAATAGATTTCGTTATTCCGAATCCAAATATTGGCTTTAAATTGGCCTAGGACTTACTGTTTGCGAAAAATGTGCAATTGAATTACTTAATTTTAAGTCTTCATGGCATGAATGATTTCCACTAATGTAAATTTGACTATTTGTCGTATTAAAGGGATTTTGGGGTCGTCGAATTAGAATAAAAAGTTAAAATCTCAAAATACAAAATTGCGGATACAATACGGCGGACCAAACTTCTGAGACCGAGGTGATATGACTGACAATTACTGTACGGGGGGTTTTCGCGTCGCGGATTTCGAATCTAAAGTCAAGATGTCAACATTCAAAATGTCAGATCCAATATTTTGGACCAAAATTGTAAGAAGGAGCCAACATGACAGCAGATTACTTAACCCTACAAGTCCACACTGGGGGCCATTGGACCCCAGCGCTTTTTCATTTGAGTGTCCCTTTTAGACAAAGATCAATATCGATGTTTCGACCCAATTTAAATTCGTTTCAGGTATCTGGGGACAGGTCACATAGGTTGGCGTCGTCAGTTAGTCCTCAGGTAGAAGCAAAACGTGAGTGGGGGTCATTGGACCCCAGTGTGGACTCAGTGTAACTTTTTCTTACGATAAGTGAAATTTTCTTTTTAATTATTTTTGATTTCTTTCTGTGCAAAATTATGTGTGAAAAGCAAATTCTTAATGAAATGTTACTTTAAAAATAGTATATTACATTTCTGGGTAAAAGTGGTCAATAAGGCTAAATTGCGACTAAACTCGGGTCTTTTTTGAACTTTTGAAACAATTCTTTTGTATATTTAGGACACATAAAATAAAAATAACGTTTTTGTACTGTTGAATTTTCCCTTTTTTCATCCCTACGAATAATTCAACTTTTTGAAAGGAATTGAAGTGGCATATTTTTTTCTGATTCACCAACATTTCATCTTTAAAACCTTAGGAGAAATTGAAAATAAATTAAAACAAAAAAATTAAAAATTAACTCTATTTTCATAATTTTACGCTTTTTTTCTTCGGACTCTTTTTGCGAAAAATTGATTATAAAGTATATGAATTTTTTTATAGTACTTTTGTTCCTAAGATACTCTAAACATGCCCAGGATAAGATTATGACCATCACTGTTAACAAACATAATTTTGTGAGGCGTAGGGCACATCTTGAACTTGTTGGGGGCCACAGGACCCCAGTGTGGACTCGATTAATGCTCAAATATGTGTGGACTTCTAGGGTCAAGGTGCGTGGGGGGGGGGGGGGGGGTGCTGATTTCGAATCTAAAGTCAAAATTTCAAAATCAAAAATGAAGGATCCAGTATGCCGGAGCGTCATTGTGAGAATGTAACCGATTTAATTAAAAATCGTTACTTGTAGTTATTCATCTGTAAATCTGAAAAAAAATCCATCCCCCTAGGTCATTCCTGTCAAAAGTTCTAAGATTTTGTCACGAACTTTTTCACTTTAGTCCACGGTGCGTCGGAGCACTGCCCGTGTTAAGAGTATCTAAATCAGTAGTGATTAGGTATTCCAATAGATCATTACCTCTTGTGTTAATGTCCGTGCTGCCCCACAAAGTATGGTGGAAATTAACATCGAACCTCATCAGAAAAGAAAGACCCCTCACGTAGATCTGTGATTATCACCATTAGGTCTCTCGAACATAACTGTAGCAGCGGGACAACGTTGACTCCCTTCGCCAGTATACAGGCTCTTTGTTTTGCCGCCTTTGGGCCCTTGTAATAAAAGTCAGCCCCCTCCCCCCGCCTCATCCTCCTATGGTATCTTGAACTTACCAAGGTTCCTGGATTAGCGAGATACCTGTGTGCCTCGCAGCCATACCCTAGGCACATTTTTTTCAGCGTGTTCATTTTGATCCTACGAACAGCTAGGGAAATAAAAGGTCCGCCCCTGCAGAGCCCCGCATGCAGGGCCGAAGTGCCACGGGCACGATGACTCTACAGTCTACACCAATGGCTTAAGCGGGCGGCCACTGTGAGTAAGACACTCAATGAATACCCGTTCGTAGGCAACCATACCAACGAAGGGCTGTTTCTTGGTCGCTGTGCGGGCCGTAGTTCATTCCCGTCCCGATTCTAAAATTGAATATCGGTCCATGAGGGACCTCGACCCAGGGATCTATAAGGCCCGTGTAAGCTATGCTGTTTCACCCTTCTACCATACTACATACAATCGAATATACCAGGAGAGCCCGTTTATAAGGATTCTTTCATCTCACCTAGGACAGCCCGTTTATAGGGATCCTTTTATCCATATACATACACATGCAGGCCGAGGACCGTTCGACTCCTTTGTCCCACACGCTCAAGCCTCCCCACCGACTACACGGTGTTACAGCCCCTAACACCGGCCGGAATGCGTTAACTGATCGCTTACCGTTGCAATCTTCATTGCTCCAAAAGCCCATAACAGACATTTGTTCTCGTTCAACGTCTTGTTTATCGTGCACTAGAACACAAAATATCGTGTGTACTTTTCACGAAAAAGGCTGAAAAAGTTCTGTTTGTTAACTCAAATTGTTATAATAGAGATAAATTTTAAGTGTTAACAATTGTCTGTAGTTCAGTTAGCTCAAGGACGTTTTTTGAAACATATTAGATGAAAGAGAATTCTTTTTCGTGAAAAAAAATTGAGACTTATTATATGTTTTTAAATTTTGTTTATAATAATTAAATTATACAATCAACACATTACTTGCCTTCTCTGTATGCTCAAGTTGTATTTAGAGTTGATTGCAAATATATACATATAAGTTTTAGAGTTGAGAAAACAAACTTTTTCTAGGTTATGGAGGGGGCAAGAAAATTAAAACAGGTATTTTTATCGTAAGCGGATCGACCGAATTGTTCTCCAATTTTTTCTTCAAATTGCCTAATTCATTTTCACAACGTATATTTTGTTTATTAAAATCAGCAGAGCAAAATGAATCAACCCACTGTATGTCGAAATTAAGAGTATTAGGTAGACAATTCTGAAAAATTCAACTAGACGTGCTCACGAAAGAAATTTTTTATAATTCGTTTTTTCGATTATGCCGAAAACACCCAAAAAATTTCTTCAACTTTATATGGATCAAAATTACATGTTAAATGTACATTTTGAGTCTCTGTATTCGAACCCGAAAACAAGATATTTCTATCACGTCAATTGCTTGAGAAAATTTAGGACAAACGCGTTTTTGGCTATTTTTCAGAAAACAGCATAAGTGGAGAACTTGATGTTCGAGAGAAATTTCCATGGGCTTAAACTAAAAGCTTAGGCTGGTACATTAAGACGATTATATCAAGAAAAAAATGTTCCTCTTTCTATCTTCAGTCGTCACAGGTCTTTGCTGCGCGCCCGCTCGCTTACTACTCCTCACCACATGGTTACGCCTTCAATTTAAGCCCTATAAAATGTCTATAAAAGATCAGGTTCGCGCACTACGTTTTTTCAAACAATGTCCAAGAATGCTAATTTTTTCAAAAACCTACCCCTCTATTTTTTCAGAAGTGGTTGATTTTTTTTTATCAAACTTTTTTCTCCTCTATAAATACAAATATCAAATCAAACATACATTGAAATATTTCAAATTCAGATATCGTCTATATTCAAAATCTCGTATTGAGCGAAGTGAAATTTTTGGAACGTTAGCATTACATCCAGTTTATTGGTACACGTGAAGATTGAATGTAATGTAAATAAAAACCATACTTTTTTCGATTACCTAGTTTTCTTTATTTGATGAATCATTTTAAACAAAAATGTGTAAGATAATATCATCATTAAAATTATAGAAATGAATCTATTTCTTGTTGCAGATTTAATTACAGAGTCCAGCGGTTCCGACTCCAAATCCAGTACAGCTGGTAATGCCGGGACTCCTCCTTTTACACCACGTACGTATGTTTTGCCTTCTTTGTATGCTCAAGTTGTAATCAGAGTTGATTGCAAATATATATAAGTGTTAAAGCTGAGAAATTTTTTTTCTGATTTATGGAGGTGGGAAGAAAATTAAAAAAGGCGTTTTTATCGTAAGCGAAAAGGCCGAATTTTTTTTCAAATTTTCTTGAAAATTGTCTCATTAGTTTGCATGACATATATTTTGTACATTAAAATCAGCACAGCAAAACCAGTCAACCCACATTTTGTCACAATTGAGATAATTAGGTAGATAATTCTAAAAAATTCGAGTAGACATGCTGACCTAAGGAATTTTTTATAATTAAATTTTTCGATTATGCCAGAAACCCCCAAAAACCCCTACAGAAAATGTTTCAATTGTACTGGGATTAAAGTCTATAGAAGGTCAGGTTCGCGATCTACGTTCTTTGAAACAATCTCCAAAAACCGTACTTTTTTCAAAAACCTGCACTTCCAATTTTTCAGAAGTGTTTGATTTTTTTTAATCAAACCTTTTTCCCCTTCATTCAGCAAACTATAGTCTAGTAGCAGAGTTCTTGATTTTTGATTAAGTTTACAAATCGGTTTTTAATTGCTGTCCTAAGTAGTAAAATCATGTGACCCTGCCTCAAAATAAAAGCTATCTCGTCCACTTGCTCGGAACTGGTCAAATTTTGCAATCGAACCCTCTTCGCCTTCATTCAGAAAATAATAATCTGGAAATAAATTCTTCATTTTTAATCAAAAACTGAAAAAAGGATTTTATAGAACGTTTTTTTCTCTCTCCTGATAATCTGTCAAATGTGGATTGATTTGTTTTAATATGTTACTCTTCAATTACCAAATCACAGTTGTCAGCAGGAAGAGCACAAAGACCAAGAAATTTCATGTCTATTGAGGCTCTTACATTTTTCTCAAAAAAAAAAAAAAAAAAAAAATTTGGGTAGCGGTACTGCAGCTAGCACTTCTACTACATCAAATGTAAAAAAAAATAAAAAAGCTATCAATCTAAAATTTTTTGCTTTTTGGCGCTCTACAAAACAGCAAAAATTAATTTTCAAAAAGTAAGTCCCTATCTCCTAAAAACTAACCTTAATATAATTTACGCACTTTGCCTAAATTTCAGCACATCAGAATTTTGGATTATTTTTGAACTCTCCAAAACACCTAAAAAGTATTTTACATAATCAACTATCAGAAACCAAGCCACGACAATTGAGCCTATACATAATAGAACAATAATATTTACCAATCCCAAAAGTAACCCCTAGTACATCTAACGAACCCTGTCTCAGCTGCCTCAAACTAAGAAAGCTGAAAAAAAATAAATAACAAATAATTACACAAGTCATCTTTGCAAGACTCTATTTTATATCATCATCGCTACCAACAAGCACAAACAACAACTCGAAGTTCATTTAACGAACCCCATCTCAGCTGTCTTCAACTAAAACAGCTATAAAACTTGCCAATATAAAATAATCACTACAAAAACCTCCTTAAGGCGCTATGTCATATCCTAATCTCCACAGTATTATTAAAAAAATTAAAAAACAACCCCTAGTACGTTTATCGAACTGTGTCTCAGCTGTCTTCTACTAAAACAATATAAACAATATTCAGCCACAAGAAACAATCTCTAGTACATTTAATGTACCCCATCTCAGTTGCCTTCATATAAAACCCCCAAAAATTATACATTATAAATAATCACCTCAGATACATTTCCAAGGTTTTAGGTCATATCGTTATCCCCAAAATAATAGTGCGCAACTCCAAAACTCACCCTTATCACATTTAATGAACCCCGTTTAGACCGCCTTTATCTAAAAGAGCAAAAAATTTCTAATCAAAAGTTATCAAGCCATACTCCTACCCAAGACTCTAATTCCTATCCTAGTCTCCACAGTATATTTGATTAAACCTAAAACCAACCTCTTCTATATTTAATGTATCCCATATTAGCTGCCTTCAACTAAAACTGCTAAAAAAATTAAAAATGAAAGATAATCACCTCAGGAAACTTTCCAAGACACTTCTTCATATCCTCATCCCCACAGTAATATTCGACATTCACAAAAGGAACCCTGAGCACATTCAACAAACCCCATATAAACTGCCTTTTGAATAAAAATGTAAACAAATTTTTAATTTTTAAAAAAATTGCACAAGTCGTCTTCCCAATGCTCAAGTATATCAGTTACAAAAATTTGTAATCAAAAATTGAAATTAGACAATCTGCAAGTGAGAAACATTTAATATTGTGCACATTCAAATTGTTTGTTAACTAGCCATTCACAAAATTATTATTATTAGGTTATAGCATTTACAAAATTTGAAAGATCATTCGAAAATGAAAATGTTAAGCCAACCAACGCCCGATATAAAAAAAGTCAAAAAACGAAAAACATTGTTTTTAAAAGCCCTACAAGATTATCATACCAACTTTTGGAATTTTCTTGAAAAATTGAAAATTCAAATTTTAATCGCACAAAAAATAATGAAAAATCAAAAATTCCATTTTATGGTCAAACTATGCTAGATACGAAAAAAGATCAATTGACAAAAATTGTGCTCCCAAAAAATATCTACAAATTTATCAACAACCACTTCTTGATAGGATGCGTAGTTTTAGCCTGCATCGTGAAAATAACATTGAAAATAAAAAAATTAAATTTTTGTAAAAACGACACAAGATAAGAAAAAAAATTAGTGAACAAAAATTGTGCACCTAAGACACATATACAAATTTTTCATAAATCAAGTTTTGAAAGGACGCGTAGTTTTGGCTTTAATCGTAAAAAGTAACACTAAAAATAAAACTGAAGTGGAAAAACGACAAAAGGTACCATAAAAAAATGGGTAGACAAAAGTGGTTCACCCAAAAAAGAGATAGGTACAAATTTGTTATAATGTATTACATTATCATCATTTATGATTGAGAAAGTATTAGAATTTTCCAAAATTTGGCACCACATTTTTTCAACGGATCTCCACGTTTTGATACCCCATGAAGCCAAAAATCAAGTTTTGGCTATGGTGTCTGTCTTTATATACGTCCCTCTGTCATTCCGTCCGTCAATAAACATGAATACTCTTGAAAAAATGAACGGATGAATTCGAGCTTTGGCACACTTCTTTAGGTCCTAAAAAAAAAGAAGGAGTTCGTTAATCAGCATTCTTTGACAATGGGTTATGGTTTTATCCATCGAAAATTCTATTAAAAACTCGAATGTTCCCTTTTTACACCAAAAGATGTCATATACGTGAAAACAGGATAAAGTAGAATCAAACTACTTCCAAATATCTACAAGTTTTGTTTCATCCATTTTTCGATAGGACTCGTTTTTTAAGTTTTATGCATCGAAAATGAATCAGTCGAAAATTCTCATTTTGAACGAAACGACGACAGATGAGTAGAAAAGTTAGCGAGGAGAATTGTAGCTTTTAAAAAGACCAATAATTTTTCTCTGAACCAATTTTTAATAAGAGTTCATATTTTGGTTTTATTTTTCGAAAATACACTGAAAAAAAAATCGAAAATTCAAATTTTGAGGCAAACGACGCAAAATAAGAGAAAAAGACTTAAGGAGCAATAATATCTTTTAAAAAGTCCTACGCAATTTCTTGTAACCATTTTTAATAGGACTTGTCATTTTGGTTTTATTTATCGCAAATACTATGCAGAAAATCGAAAATTCTAATTTCGAACCCAACGGCGTGAGATAGAGAAGAATGGCTGAAGAAAGGATTGTAGCTTTTTATTCTAAAGTAATGTAGAAAATGAATATACATTTTAAAATGTCCACCAAAAACCAAGTCCCACTTTGCTAAAAATTAACTTTTTTGGTTAGGATTCATCATTTTAGTTCAAAATTTATCTCTTTGGTTAAAAATGTGACTCTTTGTTAGAAATTGGCTTTTTCCAACTATTTTGTTGAAATTTCCTCTTTGTGGGATGGATTTAAATGTTTGTGATTTAGAATAAGAAAAATTATGGTTTGAAATATCAACTATGACATTTTTGAAGTTGAAAATCCAACTACATACTTGTTTAGAAACTGAAATGCAACTATTTTGTTGAAAATGCATGTATATTGTTGAAAATTCATGTTTTTGGACAGAAAATTAATCTTCTTAGTTGAAAATTAATCTTTGGCGTTTTAAATTAATCTGTTTTGGTTAAGGATTTAACTTTTTTTTGAAATCCCTTTCTTTCGGTGAAAATATAATTTTTTTGGTTAAAATTAAACTGGTTGAAAATTATTTTTTTGTTTGTTGAAAATTCAACTATTTTCTGAAAAATTGATCTTGTTTGGTTGAGGATCCAACGATGTTATTGAAAATTCGTCCTTATTAAATGATTTCAACTGCTTTTGATTCAAAATTAACATCTCTTTGGTTGAAACTGAAAATTTTTATTAAAATTTTAATTTGACACTTCTGAAATCTTACAAAATCTTTTTGATTGTCCAATAATATTAGGAAAACAACATTTATATAACCTCATAAATAAATAAACTTAAAAGATAAATGGTTAGAAGAAATTATCATTTTGTGTTAAAAATCATTTGCCGCCTCAAATCGAAAAACTACACAAATTGAATAAATTTAATTACTTTATTCTCAATCTGATCATTCTTTTTATCACATTTCTTAATTCTGTTAGTGAGTAGAATATGAATATAAAGATCACATCAATCATAAATTGAAATATCTAACATTCAGATATCGGCTATATTCAGAAATTCGTATTTCGCGAAGTAAAATTTTTGGAACACATGTTAGCATTACAGCCAGTTTATCGGTACACGTAAAAAGTGAATGTAATGTAGACAAAAATCATACTTTTTCGATTAGCTAGTTTTCTTTATTTGATGAATCCTTTCAAAATAAAAGTATGTGAAATAATTTGAAAATATATACCAGTCTAAGTTGTGTTTAATTAATATAATCTTTAAAATTATAGTATGGAATACGTATCGTGTTGCCGAAATAAGCCGTTCCGGCTCCAGTTCCAGTACGCCTGGTATTGCCAAGTCCCCTCAACATACACCACGTACGTATGCGTTAAAAATTTGTTTATAATAATGTCCTGCAACCGCAGGATTTCGCCGGGAGTGGGTGCTAATCTGAAAAATTGCACCCGCTCCCAGCGAAATCGCGGTAAAATTTGAGCTGTAACCACGTCTTACGACCGTGAGATAGGTGGTTACAGTCTGCAACGAATTCAATACGATTATCCGGTAAAAGTCTCGTGCCCTGATGATCCAGAAGATTAGCTCAACTAAATATTCCGGATATAACCGTCGCAACTCCCTTATAAGGCCTTTATACTTCTCATTATTTTCTTCCGCCTTGGCTATGACGTTTTTGTCAGCTGGTGCCGAAAATTTGATAACGAACATGGTTCGTTTCTCGAAGTCAAGGAGAACTATTTCAGGCCTCGAGTGCGCAACAGAAACAATTGTCGAGAATGTGAAGTTCCAGTATATGCGGCACTCAACATTTTCGACAATTGACTCTATTTCCCTAGGAGCGTTTAGCGGACCGGTATTTGGGATAATGCCGTAAGAGTGACAGAGATGGTGATAAAGCACTTTTAGTTCCGCATTGTGCATTTGAATGTAGCTTGTTACCGCATGAGTTGGACAACGAGGTAGTATGTGTCCTAGGAAAGCAAACGTCAGCTCATACGACATCGACTGATCCTCCACATTTCTGTGGAAGATGCCGTGCATCCTCTTGTCGAGGAGCTGTTCGCGGAAGATTTTCTCCTGTACTTTCTTAATCTGGGCCTTAAGGAGTGAGCACCAGAGATGGATAAGATTTGAAGCATTTTCATCACCCCTGATATTGGAGTCAAGGCCGAGTGTTTCAGCAGCATCCTCCGCTGCTTTATACAGAAACAACCCTTTGCCCACTTCTTCGTGTTTCCTGACTATTTGAAGAAGAAGGTCTTGTCCATTTGCGACTATTTGTGCTGTACCCAGAATGTACCCTCGCTGCTCTCGTTGTCCAGTTGACCTGCATCCTCCTCGCTGCTTTCGTTGCCCAGTTGACCTGCATCCTCCTCGCTGCTCTCATTGCCCAGTTGACCTGCATCCTGCTCGCTGCTCTCGTTGCCCAGTTGACCTGCATCCTCCTCGCTG
>CAKNYM010053094.1:317512-335747 GCA_932195095.1 Andricus curvator
CCCCCCCCCCCCCCAAAAAAAGTGTAACGTAATTTATGCACGACCCCTTACCTCATCCTGTTCATATGCCTAGAAAAAGGTCACTTCCGGTGCGATGTTTGGGTCGGTTTCCAACCCTTGAAGAATAATGATGAACAAAAGCTTAAAATGTAGTACTGAATGAGCTTCATCGAAAGCAATAGGATTGCCACCCCCATCCCGTCCGAAAGCCCATCGAGAATAAAGATGAAACCAACGCAAAAATGAAGCTTTAGTCTTCCCCTAACTAATTCACCAGGGTTGCCACCTTTTATCCTATCCGAAATATCGGGCAACCCTCTTTGAAAATCCGAACAAGGCCTCTGGGGGTAAGCATGTAACAGTTCTCCCTGCACCTATCAGGCACAAATTGATGGCATAATACCCTGTTAATTTTTGGTATGATTTTTTAAATTCTTTTTCTGGAAAATTGCCCCCATAGACTACGCAACATATATTTTTTTCATTGAAATCGGCCTAGCAGTTTTTGAGTAAAACCACTTTTTTTATCCCCCCCCCTCCCAATAGCTCCTACAAAAATGCGATTTAAGGGTCAAGTCTTGGAGGGATTTCATGTCTCATGAGTGTCTAGCTATGTCATCAATTTGTGCCTGATAGGTACAGGGGAAACTGTTACATGCTTACCCCCAGAAGCCCTTTTCCGATTTTCAAAGAGTGTTGCCCGGTATTTCGGACAGGATAAAAGATGGCAACCCTGGTGAAATAGTTGGGGGGGGGGAGACTCAAGCTTTATTTTTGCGTTGGTTTCATCCTTATTCTCGATGTGCTGGGAACCGACTCAAAAATCGTACCGCAAGTGACCTTTTCTGGGCATCTGGTCAGGCAACCATACCGATTCTGCTTCAGCTCACACTATACTATTATTCTGAGTTGGTTTCATCCTTAGACTCGATGGGCTGGAATTTTAGCGGTCATCGCTTGGACTATAGAGCGAGAAGAAAGTTGCGGTTTCCAACGCACGAGCGTCAAAGTAATTTTCGCGCATGCAAATATCGTTTTGCAAATCATATTATTTTCTTTCTCAAAGACCACACAGAGCGGCGAAACAAGATATAGGGGTTCAAAAAGTTCTGAAAGTTTTATTCCTGAACCGATTTGAAAGTTTCTTTTTTTATACTAAAGCTGATTGAAAATTTATTGGTTGAAGATTCAAGAAATTGGTAGAAAATTAACTCTTTTGTTGAAACATATCTTTAAGTTGAAAATTCAATGGTTTTTCAGATAAGTCGTGTTTTTGGTTTCAAAATTAAGCAATCCGTTTGAACAGTAAACGATTTTTTTTAAATTAACTATCTGGTAGAAAATTCACCTTTTCAGGTTGAAAATACAATTATTTTGTAGAAAAATCGTGTTTATGGCCTAAAAACTCAACAGTTTGCTAGAAAATTAAACTACTTGGTTGAAAATTAACTTCTTGTTGAAACTGCATATATACTTTTGGTTAAGATTCAACTATTCGGTTGAAAATTTAATCATTTATTTAAAAATTCTACTATTTTGTACAAAATTAAATTTTTTGGAAATGAATTGTATTTTCTGGGTGAAAATTCAACTGTTTTGTATGTATATATATATATATATATATATATATATATATATCGTCTTTTTGGCTTTAAAATTCAAGAATTTCATTTTTTGTTTGTTTGGTAAAGATCAATCTTTTTATCTGAATATTTAAGTATTTGGTAGAAAATAAATATTTTTTATTGGCAATTAATCTTTTTGGGTTGAAAATAAATTAATCTTGTTTTCTAAAACATTCCTTTTCTTAGCTTGAAAACTCAACTCTTTTGTTGAAAATTGACCTTTTTGGGATGAAAATAAATCTCTTTTGTTGAAAATTCATTTATTATTCTATTTGGTTGAGGACTGAACTTTTGTGTTGGAAATTTGCTTATTTTCGTTGAATTTAACTGGTTGAAAATTATTTGTTGTTGTAGATCTTCTTTGTTCACCCTTAACGGTCACTGGGTGTATCAGACCCCACGGGCTTTTCGATTTTTTTCCGAATGTCTACGTTTTTTTCATGTTTTTTTTCGAATAGTTAAATTATCACTGAGGACTTGGAGATATTTTGTTCTCATTTTCTATTGTTTCAACATCAATCGTGATTTTTCCAGCTAAAAATGTCTGAAGGTGTATTTGAAGGTGTGGCCGTTTAGGGTTATCAATTAATCCGTACAGGTTAGAAATTAGACTATTTGGTAAAAAATGCCACTATTTTGTGGAAAGTTGATTTCTTCTGTTGAAAATTAAACTTTTTTATTAGGGTGATCTTTTCTGTTCAAAAATTTAAGTGTTTTGTCATGAATTCATTCTTTCTGATTGAAAATTCATTTTTTAAGGTAGAAAATTTATCTTTCTTGGTAGAAAAATTAACTTTTTCTGTTGAGAAGTCAACTTTTTGGTTGAAAATGCAACGATTTTTGGTTGCATTTACTTTTTTTTCTTTTAAAAATTCCACCATTTAGTTGATAATGCATCTTCGTAGGTTAAAAATTAACATGGTTAGATAAATATTCAAATATATTATCAAAATTTTAATTATTTTGTTAAAAATTCAACTATTTTATCAAAGTAATCCTTTCTGGTCAAAAATTCAACTGTTTTGTTAAAAATTTATCCCTTTTGATTGAAAATTCATTCTTTATGGTAGAAGGGTCATCTTTCTTGGTTCAAAATTCAAATTTTTGGGTTGAGAATTCAACTACTTTGTTGAAAATGCAACGGTTTTTGGTTGAATTTTAATTTTTGTTTGAAAATTCGATAATTTGGTTGAGAATGCATCTTCGTAGGTTGAAAATTAAAATACTTGGTTTGAATATTCAACTATCAATTGAAAATTTTAATGATTTTGTGAAAAATTCAACTATTTGGTTCGAGTCATCTTTTTTAATCGACAATTGAGGCGCCGGATGCAAGAAGGAGATATAGAATTATTTTGCTGGAGTGGGGAGGCCCCTGAGCACTTGAAACTAAAGTATTCAGTTTTAATTTTTGAAATATATATCCTGAGTGAAAATTTAATTCCGCATCTTTTTCTCCTCATAAAAAAAGTTGTAGCTTTTTTATTTTTCGAATTATTTACGAAAAACTGTTTTTTTCTTTGATCAAAATATTTTGATTTTTTTCACTTCAACTCGCCACAAAATGGGAGGTTTCTGATATTTTGTAATAAAACTTATCAGAAATATGAATTGTCATGTTCTGCGACCGATGACGTCAGCAAAAGTTCAAAATGTTTATTTAAAAAATTATTAATAATTTTTGTCCAAGACTATGCATAATTCGTGCACAAAGAACTTCTAGCGTTTCGTGAGTCGAGCAAATTTTGAGCAAGCGAAAACTGTCAGCGAAAAAGTTGTTCAGAAAGGTTCAAGGAAGTTTTCTGGAAAGTTTTAGCTCAATTGGAATAGTAGTTAACCAACTGTTGATGTTTTAATTTGCAGGCGCGATGGAATTTACTCCGCGTATACTATAGCCTGGCCGGCAAACCGCTACCCCAGCGTTAGGTGCAACTGTGCCTTTCAGCCCGTCGAGATTTTGTAATTAGAATACAAAGAATATGGAAAATCATGGTTTATAATAAATAGTTCTTCTTCTCTGCTAAACATATTTTAATTGTGCTACTTCTAGGAACATGAACTTCATAAAAGTCTTAAAAATAAGGAATCTCTCCAAAATTTTTTTTTTGAATTCGGCGTGTCCTCCGTCTGACCTCTATTTGTAAATATACTTATATAGGCTTGCGGGTTGTTTCTTTACCAAAAATAAAATATATCAGTTTAGTTTAGTCTCTTTCGATTAGCAGAGCAGATTGTAGAAATATTACGTGATATATGTAAGATAAAAGTTGTTCGATTAAATTATTCTAATAGCTATTGAAGTGCTATTACTTCAATATAGTGAAGTTTTCCAATTAAAAAATGGAAAATAATTTAAAATCTACGAATGGTAGAAAACGAACGAAGCATGAAAGTTTGTGGGAAAGAAATGTTCTAAAATGTAGCAGAAATGCGGTATGTAATAATAAATTAGTTTATTTATCACCAAAATATCAATTTATTCATTGAAAACTACTTATTGTTAATAATAAACAATCATTTCTATATGTACTATGTTTTTAATTCCAAAATCTGGACGGGCTGTGAGGTATAGTTGCACCTAACGCTGGGGTAGCGGTTTACCGGCCGGGCTGTAGTCTACGCGGAGTAAATTCCATCGCGCCTGCAAATTAAAACATCAACAGTTTGTTAACTACTATTCCAATTGAGCTAAAACTTTCCAGAAAACTTCCTTAAACCTTTTTGAACAACTTTCTCGCTGACAGTTTTCGCTTGCTCAAAATTCGCTCGACTCCCGAAACGCTAGAAGTTCTTTGTACACGAATTATGCACCGTCTTGGAACAAAATTATTAACAATTTTTTAAATAAACATTTTGAACTTTTGCTGGCGTCATCGGTCGCAGAACATGGTAATGCATATTTTTGACAAGTTTTATTACAAAATATCAAAAACCTGACATTTTGTGGCGAGTTGAAGTGAAAAAAATTAAAATATTTTGTTCAAAGAAAAAAACTGTTTTTCGTAAATAATTCAAAAAATAAAAAAAATACAACTTTTTTTATGAAAAGAAAGAGATGCGAAATTAAATTTTCACTCAGGATGTATATTTCAAAAATTAAAATTGAATACTTTAGTTTCAAGAGCTCAGGGGCCTCCCCACTCCACCAAAATAATTCTATATCTCCTTCTTGCATCCGGCGCCTCAATTCCACTGCTTTTTTTAAAAATTAGAACCTTTTAATTAAAAATTCATCCTTTATGGTAGAAAAGTCATCTTTCATAGTTAAAAATTAACTTTTTTGTTCGAAATTGTAATTTAAAAGTAATTTTAGGCGTTTTATATTAAATGTAATAATGTATCCACATTAATTTTATTTCAAAGAATTTATTCTTATATTATTCCCCTATTTTCGTGAAAATCGCTGTATAACAGTGATGTGCTGTTATTAAAGGAGATTGATGCTCATGCGCGAAGATTGATTTGAAGTTCAGGGGTTGCAAACGTCAAGATCCTCACCCCCCCCCCTCTTACCCTTAACCCATCCCTTATCAAGTAACACCTTTATCCACCTTTAATAGACATTTCTTAGTTTTTTTAACACTGAAGAACTTTAAATGTGGATGGATAATTTCTAAAAACAAGTTGTCACCTAAATTAACAGAGAACATGGATTACAGAAATTTGTAAAATCCTGGTCAATTATGAGTAGACTCACGATCCAGTATAATTTGATAGTTCTGGGTTAAGGAATATTTACCTCTCTATAAAATAGTTAGTAACTATATTTTTCTTACAGAAGATTTTTATATAAAGCCAGTCAAACCTCAGGCTGGGAATAAGCTGATGCGTCAACGTCGTCCTGATAAATATGTTCATGTTGGAACAGTCGACGCGTCAGGGGACTTTCGACGACCAAACCGTAATTTGAAAACTATAATACAATTTTTAATAAATATTTGAGAACTCTGCTTAAAACGTCTCAAAATTTATTAGATACAGTCTACTAGTTATAAGTCAATGATTTTTAAAATTTTCAACTTAATTAATATTTTTTTCTTACACAATCAGGTGGTCGAGGTCTAATCACACCTGTAGCTTGTGATCTATTGACAGACAGTAATGGTCGTTATATTGGAGTGAGCATGCTTGAAAAATGGCGCCCTGTGAAAGATACAAGAGACACAAAATGCTTTTCCTCGTCCAGCTGGTAATATACAAACTAAAATATATTCTAAACCAAACATATTATAGAATTGTGACTAAAGCTTCCAGTATTTTCCAAACGAAGGGTTCTTTTGGGGCTCTACAAATTGTTCTTTATGCCAGGTTGATTGAATATGAAGCCACGAGTGAATATTTAACTTTTCTTACATCATTGAGATATAAGTTTTTTGGACCAATATCAAGTTTTCAGGGTGAAGTGAAAACAGCAAAATATGTGTTTCACACCACAAGTATAGACTAATCTACTAAGCATTTTTTAACGGGATTAATACAAAGTCCCAATTTCGAAATTCTCTGACCAATTTTTCATGTTCCCAGTCCGTTAAAAATTTGTCATTCAGCTTGATTGTGAATTCTCTTTTGTGAAAATGCATTCGGCTTTAACGAACACATTCTCATCACGTATCTCGTGCTACACACTCGATTTCGTCAAAAATGCAAACTTTTCTAAATTATTATATTCAACACTTATATCAAATGTATATTACATTCATTTCTGTACCTTGGCCTGGAATTGTTTATTTAGATATTGGAAAATAAAGTACAAATTTTGTTCATAATAATTAATTCAACATTTTTCCTTATTTTGCATTACAGTTTATGGTCAGCCACCCTGAAAAATGTATTAGGGGAGATCACTCTACAGTAGATAATGAGCCTAAAGTAGATTATCATTCATTTAAAATAATAATGTACATATGTAAAATTATTAATTTAATTTGATTAATAGTTGGGACACTACATGATTTAATATAATAAAATTAGAAATGGCAACGGCCATACCACGCTGGAAACACCAGTTCCCGTTAGATCACTGAAGTTAAGCAGTGTTGGGCGCGGTTAGTACTTGGATCGGTGACCGTCTGATACTACTGCGTTGCTGTTGGTGGTGGTGGGTGTGGTGTGCCCACACTTGCAGTTATTATATGCAGTTATTATCATACTACAAGAAACTATCCACCTAGAAACACTACCCGAATCGGGTAGTGTCACGCTTACCCCTTGAGGCTCGCCGAAAGGGAAATGGCTTAATGGTATATTATTATTAGAAATAATTATTTTAGGCATATTTCTGCTTTTAATTCATGATTATCTACTGTAGGCTGATTATCTTCTGTATGGTGGTCTTCCCTATTTCAATAAATTTATATTATTACAGTTCATAATATGCATTGGTATTGAAACTACTAAAAAGTGATTGATAATAAATTTGTAGCTCTTTGTTGGGTGATCAACTTTTGTCTATTAATTTTTTTCATAGCTTGTATCATTCGTCCAAAAATGTGATTTTTTATTTTCTATCCAAAAATGATTATTAATGAATTTGTGGATCATTTTTAAATGAAAAACGATTGCTTATCAATTTTTTTTCGTACCTTGTGTCCTTTTTAAAAAAATTCATTTTTTTTATTTTTAATGTTATTTTTCACAATTAAAACAAAAACTATGCATCCTACTAAAAAATGATTGATAACAAATTGGTAGCTCTTTTTTGGTGAAAAACTCTTGTCTATTTATTTTTTTTCATAGCTTGTGTCATTCGTCCAAAAATTAAATTTTTTATTTCATTTTTTGCGATTGAAACGAAAACTACGCGTTTCAAAAAAATTGATGAATAACAAATTTATAGGTCTTTTTTAGGTGAACAACTTTTGTAATTTGATTTTTTTCCTATCTAGCATCGTTTCTCCAAAAATTTAGATTTCTTATTTTTAATGTTATTTTCCACGATTGAAACAAAATGCATCCTATCAAAAAATGTTTACAGGAAAGTTTACAGGTCTTTGCGAAGGCAACAATTTTGATATCTTCATTTCTTTACGTATCTCGCGTTATTTGGCTTAAAATTATCATTTTCATTTTTTTTTTAAATTTCGAAAATGCTATAAAAAAACTATAACTCATGGAATTTTAAATCTAAGAAAAAATGGTCTCGAAATTTTTGAAAGTGCTCGAGATTTTAAAATTTTTATTCAAAATAGCTGGCTAACGAACTTGACACTCTCTTACCATGTGATCTCCTCAAAACTCATGATCATTCCTCACGAAAAATTTCAAAGTTAATCCATCAAAGTTTCATTTCTGCCGAGTGGCCCCACTGCCATACACTGGTGATTCCATAATTCATACAATCTTATTAAGATTTTTTTGGGGGAATCATGGGTTCAGAGGAAATCTTATTGTTTCTTACATGGGGAAGAGGAAGTTTTTCTTGACATTCCTTGTCTTCCCCTAACCACTTTTGAATTCCTTGAATTTCCTTGATTTTCCGAAATTTCCTGACCTGTAGCGGCCCTGTGTAATTACATACTTTTCAATGGTCAAAATAATGAATCTTTACATTTTTCTTACAGAATCAATACGGCGATTCAGTTAATAAAAGTTCTGCTGAGCTTTCACAAGAATTAGTATAAATAATATAATCCGTCTTGGACAGATCTGATTTGGATCAAGACTTTGATGAGTGGAATAGTAAGGAAAATAATTGTTAAAATATTTGGCTCCTCCTGAGGGTTTTTACCACAAATGTGTTTTTCCGATCAGGTTGCACTCAAGCACAATCGTATGTAACTGCAGGCAAATGCGGGGGCTTGTAACAATAAAGCTAATAAATAAATGGTATATCTTGTATTCTTTAGTTGAATCATTTCGCAACCCTACAGTGTTCCTCCCTACAGATTCACATACTTGAAATGTGACAGGACTGGTAAAATTTTTGTTATGATATTGGCCTTGGGCACTTTTTTTAAATATATAATGCAGTCCAAATTGCAATACTAACATGCTAGAAATTATAAATACTGACTGAAAGAATGATGCTTACATGTCTGTCCCTCGGTTTGTTAACAACTCGGAAGCCTCTATAATTTCAACGAATTTAAGGTGATAATTCCTATTATAATCGATTATGATTATGAAAAATAGGTAGATTTTATCAAATTTCAAAAACGCATTACGTTTTTAGAATCACAAAACTGAATATATATTTGTAAGTCGTCTGAGAACACGGGAAAAACTATCGGTTAACTTAAGTAACAACTCCGAAGCCTCCCAAAAAAGAGGTACAAACGCAAATTGATTTAAAAAAAAAATCCCTATAAAATTCGAAGGGCTGATGGAGCAGAACACTTTTCCAAAGTTTGAATTATTTAACAAAAAAATGGTGCGTTTCATATCACTTGAAAAATGCAAATAACAATTTCGAAGGTAACGACTCTGTAGCCTTTTAACAACTCCGAAGAAAAAAATGTTTTAAAAGTACTTTTTTCAAGTTCTTCCTAAACTTCTTCACAAAATATTGTTCATAGATAATTGTTTAACGAAGAACTCTTCTTAGACGAATTCAAGTTTAGGAAATAAGTTCAAATTGTAAATAATTACTTTTAATTTTCTTGAAAATTAATCTTATTCGGCTGAGGATTCAACTAGCTTAATGAAAATTCTTCTTTTTTAGATGAATTCAACTTCTTTGTTTTTCAAATTTGAATCTTTTTGGTTTAAATATCAATTATGCATTAAATTTTTTCTTAAAAAATCGAAATTTTTCGTAGAAGAAGAATTTTGTTGTTGAAATTTTGATGTGAGACATCTTGGATCTCACCAAATCTTCTGGATTTTCTCAAGAATCTTAGAAAAACGACATTTATTATAACCTCGAAAAAAAAACTTAAATATAAATGGTTATTCAAAATTTTTATTTGTATTGAAAATCATTTTCCCTTTTAATTCGAAAAACTACACGAACTGAATAGAATTTAATGGGATTTGAATTAATATAGTGTAAGATAATATAGTGACATATGGTAAAAAAATGCTTCCAATGTCGCTCGTTTTAAAGTGACATGTGTAGATCTCGTTTACTCCTAATCTTTCAAGGATAGCAAATAAAGCTTTTCTTCGTCATAGCAATAAAATAGTTTTTAACAAACATTCTATTGTCTCAACCTCATTTCGAAATCAATGATGCAATGATGGCTAGTATATATACAGGCAACACGTATGCAAAATCTTATCAGTTACAACTCAAGAACTTCTTTCAAAATTAGTGAAATCAGATCACGGTCTCCAGAAAAAATGAAAATCTTCATTTGCAATCTGTTCATACTTTTTACGGCATTTCTTGATTCTGTTCGTAAGTCGAATATAAATACAAATGCTAAATCGATCATACATTGAAATGTCTCAAATCCAGATATCGGATATATTCAAGAATTTGTATTTCGTGAAGTAAAATTTTTGGAACATATGTTATCATGAGATTCAGTTTACCGGTACACGTGAAAATGAATGTGAAATTCTATGAACAAATTATTATAGCTTGAATTTAAGTTTTTTCCAAAATATGTCACAAAAAAAAATTAATTTAATTCAAATGTTTAAATTTTTAGTTCACTATCAATATTTGCATTATAGCCATAATTTTAGAATGTTCGTTACATTTTTTAAAAATAATGAGGTTTCAACCGACATTTTTGTCAACATATGCTCCGGCAATTTAACTTCACATCTATTTCCTTTCGCCTATGTACGTAAATTTTTTTTTCCCATAATATTAACAATATTTATAAGTGGATAAAATTTAATTAATTAAATTAATCAATAATTTAACTTGTTAAAATTATTGATCAACATTAATAATGATTCTCACATCACAGTAGTGCAAATCTCGTATTTATTATTCAAAAAGGTCTTCAGCTTTCAAATTTTTAACATATTGAAAATATTGAATTTTTTCCTCTATTTTCTGCTTCCTTCTTAGAAAAATATTTTCTTCTCAGCTTTAACCCTTAGATCCTTAAAAATACTCACCTTCAGAAAATTGTGAGCACTTAACATTCAGCTCTGTTATAAATAATTTAAATTTACAAATGAAAAATGTTCATCCCTTTTTGGTAAATAAATTACATTTTTCATTTCTTATGTATGAGAATAGTTTACTAGTTATAAATAACTTAAATAAACAAATAGACGATTTGCATCCTTTTTTTGGCGCAAAAAATTCGTTGGCTTTTAATATTCATAGAATTACATTTTTAGACATAATAAGCTCCAGAACATTTTTAAAACTTAAAATTTGGGTTTTTCGTGAATAATTTAAGTTAACAAATAAGAAATCTTCTTTTATTATCAACCAAAGAAATTATTCATGATCTTAAATGTATCAAAATAGCGCAATCAGACTTAATAGAATCCACGAAATTCTGGATTTAGTAAGTCTGACGAGCTATTTATATTAAATATCAACAATTTTCTAGAGATAAGTAAGGTCGAGAAGCCATTTTGATAGATATAAGACAAAGAATGATTTTTCAATCCCGAAAAATGTATGAAAATTTGCTATTTGCGTACTTATATTATTTCCAACAACGCTGAATGTTACGTGTTAACAACATTTTACAGTTTAGTATATCTGGTAAGCTACTTCGATACATGAAAATTGAAAAAGAATTTTTTTCTTCGAAGAAATAGGGAATTGTTCTATTTGTTAATTTATGTTGTTTATAATAACTGTTAACAATATTTTGCATCAGAATAAGTCTGATAAGCTAGTATAGTACATATAAGGTAAACACAAATTTTTTCCTTGTAAAAAAAGGGATGGAAAGTTTCCATTTGTTTACTCAAATTATTCAAAATTATTCAAAAAGTCAACTAAATCATTCTGATATATATGCATGAGTTGAAGAATATATTTCTTTTTCTGCGAACAATAGATGAAGATTTTTTTATTTATTGACTTGAATTATTTATAAAAAACTAAATTTTCAAGGTTTAACAATTTTTCGGACATTGTTGTGTGTAAGAAGCCATTGCTATGCATAGTGGACGTCCAAGAATTTTTTCCGCGAAAGATGGATGAAAATTTTTTATTTTTTCCTTAAATTAATCATAACAAAAGTGAAAGTGGAGTGTTGACAATATACTTCAATTTATTAAGGCTAATAAGCTATTTTTATATACATAAAATAAAGACATTTTTTGTCCAAGTTGCACGATAAACGCGACTTCCATGCCTGTAGAGCCAGCGGAAAATTTAAAATGGCCGCCCGACGACGGTGGCCAATGCGCACTTCGAGAGTGCCCGCATCAGCGTGCGGGAATGTGTTATTCCCGCCCGCTTATACCGGCCGGAATGCGCTTACCGACTGCTTACCGTTGCAATCTTCATTGCTCTAAAAGCCCATATCAGACTCGATCAACGGCTTGTTTATCATGCACTAGCACAAGAAATATCGTATGGACTTTCCACGAAAAAGAATGAAAACGTTCTATTTTTTAACTTGAAATAATTATAATAAAACTAAATCTTGAGTGTCAACGATTTTCTGTAGTTCAGTAAGTTCAAGGACGTTTTTTGATACATAATAGATGAAAGAGAATTTTGTTCGTGATAAAAGTGAAGAGACGTATTATATGCCTTTAAAATTTCTTTATAATAATAAAATTATACAACCAACAAATTATTTGCCTTCTTTGTATGCTCAAGTTATAGTTAGAGTTGATTGCAAATATATGTCAGTTCCAAAGCTGAGAAAACAAAGTTTTTCCTAGATTATGAAGAAGGCAAGAAAATTAAAAAAAGTCCTTTTTATCGTAAGTGGATCGACCGAATTGTTCTTCAATTTTTTTTTTAATTTTCTCATTGATTTACACAACATATATTTTGTTTATTAAAATCAGCAGAGCATAACGAATTAACCCACAGTATGTCGAAATTGAGATTCTTAGGTAGACAATTTTAATAAATTCAACTAGACGTTCTCACCAAATATATTTTTTATAATTCGTTTTTTTTTGATTATGCAAAAAATAAAACCCAAAAACCCCTAAAATAAATTTTTAAATTGTACTTCCATGGAAATTACGTGTTCAATGTAAGTTTTGTGTCTCTGGATTCAAACCCGGAAGCTAAATATTTTTATCACGTCAATTGTTTGAGAAAATTGAGAACAAACGCGTTTTTGGCCAATTTTTCAGAAAACAACGTATGTGGCGAACTTGACGTTCGAGATAAATTTGCATGGGCTTAAACTAGAAGCTTAAGCTTGTACATTTATACGATCATATTGAAAAAAAAATTTCCTTCTTTCTATCTCGAGCCGTGAAAGGTTTTTGCTGCGCGCGCGCTCGCTTCTTACTGCTCACCGCATGGTTACGCGTTCAATTCAAACCCTATAAAAAGTCTACGAAAGGTCAGGTTTGCTCACTCCGTTCTTTCAAACAATGTTCCAGAACGCTAATTTTTTCAAAAACCTACCCTTCTATTTTTTCAGAAGTGTTTGATTTTTTTTATCAAACTTTTTTTTCCAACATGAATACAAATATCAAATCAATCATACATTGAAATGTCTCAAATCCAGATATCGGCTATATTCAAAAATTCATATTTCGCGAAGTAAAATTTTTGGAACATATCTTAGCATTACATCCAGTTTATCAGTACACGTAAAGATTGAAGGTAATGTAAATATAAACCATACTTTTTTCAATTTCCTAGTTTTCTTTGTGTGATGAATCATTTGAAATAAAAATGTGTAAAATAATTTAAAAGTATATACCAGTCCAAGTTATGTTTAATCAATATTATCTCTAAAATTATAGAAGTGGATCTATTTCTTTTTGCAGAATTAAGTACACAGTCCAGCGGTTCCGGCTCTAGATCCAGCACGCCTGGTGAAGCCGGGTTTTCTGGTCGTACACCACGTACGTATGTTTTAAAAATTTGTTTAGAATAATAAAATTGTACAATTAACCAATTATTTGCCTTCTTTGTATGCTCAAGTCATGATGAAAAAACGCGTTTTCGTCGTAAGCAAAAACAGCAAAACGAGTTAACCCACATTCTGTCATAATTGAGATAATCAGGTCGATATTTCCAAAAATTCAAGTAGACATGCTCACTGAAGGAATTTTTTATAATTCGATTTTTCGATTATGTCAGAAAAAACTCAAAAATCCCGAAAGCAATTTTTTAATCTTACTGGCATCAAAGTCTATAGAAGGTCAATTTCACGAATAACGTTGTTTGAAACAATGTCCAGGAACCGTAATTTTATTAAAAACTTGCCCTTCCATTTTTTCAGAAATGTTTGATTTGGTTTTAATCGAACCTTTTTCACCTTATTATCATTTCCTAGGTTGAGACCGTCAGAGCCCCTGACGCTCTCCACACGGCGAGGACCGCAGCCACGCTATTCGCCGATATTTCTGACTCAATGATGCAGTTACTGCCCTTGAGTGTTACTCGTTTCTCCGCAATGGCGAGACATTGACAAAGGATATGAATAGCTGTCTCGTAATCTCTTCCACACATACGACAGAGGGGACTTTCTCCGAGCCCTATCTTGTCTCTGTTATATCCGAGGTTTCCATGCCCCATATACATTTCTGTTAGAACTTTGACTTCGTTCCTTCCAAACTTAAGTATTTCCTTCGATCAACTGAGGTTTAGCTTTAAACCCAAGAGTGTTTAACCTGTCTACAGCCAGTGGCCTAATGGCACTCATTCTGATGTTCCTCGGTCAGCCAACTGTTGATTTCTCCGGTGACTAATCTACTGGAAATGCCTACAACTGGCTTGAGTCCAGTAAAGTTTTCTCTTGCTGCTAGTTTTGCTATCCTATCCGATATCTCATTACCTTTCATGCCGCTGTGTCCAGGGATCAAGAGTACATTCACTCGGTTATCCGTCGCTAGGTTGTTCAGTGCCTCAAAGCACTCTCATAGTAGTAGCGACGTAGACGTTGTTCCATCCAGGGTCATTATAGCAACTCTGCTGTCTGAGCAGATGCGGATGTTTATTTTGTTGTCATACTCCTGTGCCTTATAGGCGCACTGGAGCATGGCTCTAGTCACAGATTGTAGAACTGTGGCGTAGGATCCCTTCGGGATTGTGAAGCCCATTCCACTCCTCCTACGATATACACTGGCTCCTGTCTTCTCCTTGTTCCTGGAGCCATCTGTAAACCAGTTGTCCCCATCACTGGGCAGGTGTGCTTCGCCGTTTACCCAATCCTCCGTTGTCTGTGTGCTAACACGATACCTGTTGTCGAAGAGATAGCAAGTGGGTATTTAGTCCCTGAGCATGCTCAGGATCGGCCTACTCGCGATGTCGGTTGAGATCCGCACTGCCGTCGAGATCCTTCCGTCTTTTACCATATTCAATCTCCAGGCCTTCCTTCGCAGCCACGGCCTTGACGGTAAGATCGAGGGGCTGCAACCCTGTCAGTGTCCCCAATGCCATTGTGGGTACCGACTTTGAGGCGCAAGTGACACCTTTTAGAATCTGTCTCCTGATTCTTTCCAGTCGAGAATTCAAAGTGCACAATTCGACCCTGCCCCACTAGACCACCGCCAAATAGGTTAGCCTGGGTCAGAGGATCGCTGTATAGATCCAAATAAGTGTCTCCGGCTTCAAGCCCCAGCTTTTTCCCATGGCTCTTTTACAGAGCCTTAGAGTTGCTACTAGATTTTTCCACTTGTTTTCCAGGTGCTTGTTCCATGACAGCTTCTTATCTAGGATGATTCCTAGATATTTAGCTCTTTCTTTGATTTTCAGTTGTTGTCCTCCCAATTTTAGTGTACTCGTGGTTCCATACTTATACCGTCTCGTGAATACAACCACGTCTGTCTTACTCGGATTGACCAATAATCCAGTCTTCTTGTATCAAGAATTCGCTATCCCCAGTGCTTGCTGCATTACTCCCAAGAGCACACCCAGATGCTGGCCGCGCACGATAACGAATATATCGTCCGCGTAGCATATAACGTGATAGCCCTGATTCATGAGCAGATAAGGCAGTTCATCCTCCACTAAGCATCATTGCAGGGGCGAGAAAACGCCTCCCTTTTGACATCCCGAGTCAATGGTTTTACATAAAGTGGTATCACCCTTCGTCGTTGTTACGTTTCTGTTGGCCAACATGTCGCAGTTCCATTCCACGACTGCAATAGACTCACCATGTGCGATCATGGCGACCCAGATTACCTCTCTGGAGGTGTAGTTGAAGGCTCCTTCGATATCCATGAAGGTTTCAATCGCGAAACCTCTCTGCTCCAGTTGTCCTTCGATTATGTTTACTGCTCCGCTTAGGGCGGTCTCGGTCAAGTGACCAACCCTATAGGCGTGTTGCTCCTTGTGAAGTGGCCCACCTGATAAGACCTTGTCATGGATATATTTATTCACAAATCTTTCCAGTGTTTTCAGTGAAAAAGATGTAAGGCTGACTCGCACTAACAGGTCTCACGAGCGGCTCTATGATGATCTCTCCAGATCTCTGTAAGAGGATCAAATATATGCCATCCGGACCAGGAGACTTGTAAGGACTGAAAGACTTGAGGGCATATTTGACCCTGGATGAAGTCACAATCTCGTTGGTGTCGCCCCCTTTCTCTACACTTTATGAAGCCCGGAAAATGTGCCTTGATCAGGTAAACCAAGATCTCCTCGTCCAACGCTGAGTATCCCCCGTCGGGCAATTTCAGGTGCCGAGAATAGCATCCGGGTTTCGAGAAAGCAGCTTGTCCAGTCTAGCCACGTCTGCTTCTTTCTTGATGTCTGTGCAAAAGTTGATCCAGCTTTCTTGCATCGCCTCACGTATTGCAACCCTGTATTCATCCCCCATCGTCGTAAGTGAGGTCTTTAGTTCATCCGTTTTGCCAGTACTGGCACGTCTAAACCTCTCTCTGTTTTCCTTGCGAAGCTCTTCGAGTTTCCCGTTCAACCATTGTGTCTGCTCAGCCTTTCGGACTCTTTTGGCTCGACAATTACTTTCATAAGTAGATTTGACGGCTTCCGTGAAAATCTTGGCTGCCAACTCCAGGGTGTCCACGTCTCAAATTGACCTGGGCTCCTCCGAAAGTGCACTCCTTAGTTCCGTAGAAAACTGGTCTCAGTCCGTTCTTCTTGAATTACTGGCCCACTCAGGTCCCGCGGGTATGGAGGATTTCAACTCGACCTCTATGTGTGTGTGACCTGAAAGAGTGGGTTCGTCTGAGACTCTCCACTTTTCGACATTGTCTCTAAAACGAGCGGTACAGAGAGTGATGTCGGTGATTTCCTCCCTGACCGAGTTACGAAACGTCGGGGTACTCCCCGTGTTAAGAATATCTAAATCAGTAGTGATTAGGTATTCCAATAGATCATTATCTCTTAAGTTAATGTTCGCGCTGTATCACAAAGTATTTTGCGAATTAGTGTCGTACTCCAGCAGAAGAGGACGACCCCTTACCTTGCAGTTATCCACCAGTGTACGTACCTCCACTGGTGGGTTGGTATCGCTGTCATATGGAAAGTAGGCCGGTCCCATGACTAGCTTTCCTCATTCCTTCAAGATCTGTGGCTATCGCCATCAGGTCTCTCGAAAATAACTCTAGCAGCGGGAGAACGTTGACTTCCTTCGCCAGTATGCAGCTGTTGGTTTTTTGTATGCTCAAGTTTGAGTTAGAGTTGATTGCAAATATATGTAAGTTTTAAAGCTGAGGAAAGGAACTTTTTCCTGATTATGGATGGGACAAGAAAATGAAGAAAGTCATTTTTATCGTGAGCGGATCGACCGAATTGTTTTTCATTTTTTTTTGTCTCATTGATTTCCACAACATATATCTTGTTTATTACAATCAGCAGAGCAAAACGAATCAACCCACAGTGTAAATTTTGGCTCTCTGGATTCGAAACCAAAATTGAGATATTTCTATCACGTCAATTGTTTGAGAAAATTGAGGACAAACGCGTTTTCGACAATTTTTCAGAAAACAACGTAAGTGGCAAAGTTGATGTTCTAGAGGAATTTGCATGGGCTTAAACTGAAACCTTAAGCTTGTAAATTAAGACGATTATATTGAGAAAAAATTGTCTTCCTGCTATCTCGAGCAGTAACATGTTTTTTCTGCGCACGCCCTCGCTTACTACTCCTCACCATATGGTTACGCCTTCAATTTAAGCCCTATAAAAAGTCTATAAAAGCTCACGTTCGCGCACTTCGTTCTTTCAAACAATGTCCAAGGATATTAATTTTTTCAAAAACCCGCCCCTCTATTTTTTCAGAAGTAATACTAATAATAATTCAAATGTAATGTAAATATAAACCATACTCTTTTCATTTACTTAGTTTCCTTTATTTGATGAATCATTTTAAATAAAAATGTGTGAAATAATTTTAAAATATATACCAGTCTAAGCTGTGTTCAATTAATATCATCTTTAAAAATTATAGAAATGAATCTCTTCCTTGTTGCAGAATTAAGTACGCAGTCCAGCGGTTCCAGCTTCAGTTCCAGTACGCCTGGTAATACCGGGGGTTCTCGTCGTGCACGAGGTACGTATGTTTTGAAAATTTGTTTATAATAATAAAATTGTACAATCAACCAATTATTTGCCTTCTTTATATGCTCAAGTTGTAATC
>CAKNYM010053094.1:336147-365290 GCA_932195095.1 Andricus curvator
TTTTCTACTTTATGGAGGTGGGAAGAAAGATAAAAAGGGCGTTTTTATCGTTTTTTTAGCGTTTTTTTCATTTAGCAACCTATAGTCTAGAAACAGAATTCTTAATTTTTGAGTAAGTTTAGAAATCGGTTTCTAATTACCGTCCAAAGTAGTAAAATTATAGTACCATGCCTAAAAATAAAAGCTATCTCGTCCAGTTGTTCGGAATTGGTCGAAGTTTTCAATCGAACCCTCTTCGCCTTCATTCAGAAAATAGTAATATAGAAATAAATTCTCCATTTTTAATCAAAAACTGAAAAATGGATTTTATACAACGTTTTTTTCTCTCTTGATAATCTGTCAAATGTGGATTGATTTGTTTTGATATGTTACTCTTCAATTATTAAACCACAGTTGTCAGCAGGAAGAGCACAAAGGCCAAAAAATGTCATGTTCATTGAGGCTCTTTCATTTTTGTGAAAAAACAAATTTTGGGTAGCGGTACTACAGCTAGCACATCTCCTACATCAAATTGAAAAAATCGAAAAATCAATCAAGCTAGAATTTTGTGCTTTTTGGCGCTCTACAAAACAGCAAAAATTAATTTTAAAAAAGTAACCCCTATCTCCTAAAAACTACCCTTAACATAATTTACTTACTTTGACTAAATTTCAGCATCTCAGAATTTTGAATTATGTTTGAACTCTCCAAAACACCTAAAAAGTATTTTACATAATCAACTATCAAAAACCAAGCCATAACACTTAAGCCAACCGTCAATAGAAAAATAATATTTACCAATCCCAAAAGTAATCCATAGTACATTTAACGAACCCTGTCTCAGCTGCCTCAAACTAAGACAGCTAAACAAATAAGAAATAAAAAAAATTACACAAGTCATCTTTGCAAGACTCTATTAAAATATATTTATCTATACAGTAATATCCAAAAACCACAAACAGTAACTCCAATTTCATTTAGCGAACCCCGTCTCAGCTGGCTTTAACTAAAACAGCCATAAAGCTTGCCAATATAAAATAATCACCACAAAAACCTTCTTGAGGTGCTGTGTCATATCCTGATCTCCACAGTATACCATTAAGCAGTAATATTACAGTAATATTGAAAAAATCAACAAACAACCCCTAGTACTTCTAACGAACTGCATATCAACTGCCTTCTACTAAAACAATATAAGCAACATTCAGCCACAAGAAACAACCTCTAGTACGGCCTTGAGTTCGTGAATTTAGGTGAATTTCGATTACTAACTTGTTTTCCCATTTTTCAACTTATTCTGAAACCAAAACTCTGAAGAAATAATTTTTATTATTTTTTCGTTGTTCTGGCTACTAGTTATTGCTGATTTACATCAAGGTGAAAATTCCACAATGTCTTAATGATATATTTTTCATGAATCTGGCACCATAGCTATACCATAGTCGGTAAGACGAAGGTTAAAATTTCCCCAATTTAATAAATAATAATAAATAGAACAACGCTAAAATTTGCCAGCCTTGTAGGAAAGAATTTAAGAAATTGAGCTCACAAATGCCTCCAAATAAATCCAGCATGGAAGATGAATCTGTTGAAGTGGAAGAAGTTGTTTATGGCGGTGAGGTTGATGACAATAGTGTAGAAAAAGAAATCAGCGATGATCCAGATTTTCTATTGGTTCCGATAGAATATAGTGGTTGTAAAGATCAAAATCACACAGCAGGTCTAGAAACTCTTCAACAAATTATAGAAAAATTTTAGGTAAGTACTGATGGTGACGAAAAAATAACATTACTCACACTTGCTCCTAAATCTTTGAGTCGTAGAAAGGTAATGGAAGAATTTGGTGCAACGGGACGTCAAGCCCGGGAAGCTGACAAATTATTTCAAAAACATGGAATACTGGCTTTGCCTGGACTCAAGCTAGGAAGAAAACTGCCACCAGAAATTGAAGTAGTAGTGATTAGTTTTTATGAAGATGACGAGAACAGTCTATTAATGCCGGGGAAGAAGGATTTTGTATCCATAAAAAAGGAATACGGAACTCGCGAACATGTGCAAAAACGACTCATCTTGGGCAACCTGTCAGAGTTCTACGACCGTTTTAAAATAGAGAATGAGGAAATGAAAATTGGGTTTTCGAAATTTGCACAACTTAGGTGTCGACATTGTGTTTTAGCCGGAGGAAGTGGTACCCACACTGTTTGTGTGCGTGTGTTTATCACGTAAATGTGCATCTCATGTTATATGCAATTGATATCAAGCACGTAACATAAGTCTCAGATATAAATCTAATTGATTATCAGGACTGTTTAGAGTTAATGATGTACACTAATCCAACTCCTGCATGTCATTTCAGCGAATGCGAAAATTGTCCTGGCATTGATATCCTGAAGGAACACCTGACGGAAGTTCTGGATGAAAACTGCCTCATTTGAGTTAAAATATCAAATTTGGCAACAAACAGATAGGAGAAATCTCGTAACTGAAGTAGCTGAGACCGATATCTTCATAGAACGACTCTGCGAAAAAATGAAACTTGAAATCTTATGAGTTTTGTGCCAAGAATCAAGAATCAATCAAGAATCTCAAAGACACTCTATTGGTTGAAGTTTTCTTAATCATGTTTGATTTCGCGGAAAATTATGCTTACGTTTTTCAAAATGGTATCCAGTCTTCTCACTGCATTAATAATCAGGAATCCATTTTCACATTTGGAAAAGCACTGTTTATATGTTAACAACGGTTAACTTGTGCACTTATTCATGGAATATTCATGAATAATCCATAATTATTGTAAACTGACGAACTATGATAGTGAGGAATCATTCAGAGTGAGAAAAATCAATATTATTATTATACCATTAAGCCATTTCCCTTTCAGGGTAGGCGTGACTTGCTCGGTTGGAAAAAAGTAGTGTGTATGGTGGGTATATAGGTATAAGTTAGATAGGTATATAGGTGGTAGGTATAGATATTTTAGATTGATCTGGAATTCTCGTGTTATTTATTCAAATGACACGTGCATTCCGCAACACTGCTCCGACCCAGGTTGCTGATCATTCTCTCTAGCGATCACCCCAGGTGAAGAGCCTCACAAAATTTTTATGTGTGGTTGCCCACTTGGGCCCATTTAGTATCCAAGGTCTTTGTTTCAGGCGTCATTCACTCTATTGTCACTCTGTTTACAAACTATTTGTCGCCACACTTTTCTGTCCTGGCATACTATTCTAGCTTCCTTCACGTCCATGCATTTTTTTATGCAAGCTCTCTAACCTCAGTGACACAGACTTTTTCAATTGGGTTTTCTAATGCATCATGTTCTATGTCGCAGTTCTGTTGGCCTATATCTTCACCTTCTAATAATTCTTTAAAAGTGTCTTTTAAAGCGTCTACTATCCCGTCTATATCATATAGCATTTCACCTTTGCTGTTTCTCATGCTGGTAAACTCTAACTTCTGAAAAGGGTAGTTTGAATTTTGTATTTGTTTATAACAAATAACAAATAATATAAACTTCCTCTGACCCGCCGAGAAGCATTCTTAAATTGTTTATTAGCTGATTTAATGTCATTCTGAATGAACTTGAATGTGTTGAAAGAATGGTAGACTTGCAAACTAGTCTGTGGACTACTAAAGGATTGCGTCTGAGCAAGAGCATGAGGACTGCCTTCACATCGGGGCCTATATCTCGGAAACTATTCACTGGACCATTTTTTTGCTAAAGACCTTTTTTGAAGCCAAAAGGTCAAGGTTTCTTTTAAGGCTATACAAAAAATAATAAAAACAACCCAAATAGCTAAAAAAGATAAATAAACAATTAAATTGTTTAAAAAATTCTTCAATTTTTTTTCGTTAATAAAATAGAATAAAAGAGTAAAAAATAGCCTTTAGTAAACCCTCATAAAAATGTAAATCGCCGAAATAGAAAGGAAGTTACAAGATTTTGAATATACCCGTGCAGGTGTTGGGGTTGAAAATGTCACCCCCTATCACTTGGAGAGGGGTGGTTTCTGTGGTCTATAAATTTTTCGATTAAGTACTATTAGGTAGGTCAACATATTCCAAGAATTTAAAGAAAATCGAACAACATCACTTTTAAAGTTGGGGCAGTTGAGAAATAATGCCCCTATTATAAAAGTCTGTATCTATTTTAAGTCTATATTGGAGAAACCGGAAGGGCTGTGAGCCAACGTGTAAAGGAACATGAGAGTGAAGTCAGGCTAAAATATTTCACGAAATCAGCACTAGCTGAGCATCGTATCGAAACAGCACACAGCATCTTATTTGACAAAACAACCATCATCGCAAAAACATACCACATTTTTCCAAAAAAACATAGAGAAGCAATCGAAATCTTAAAACACGCTAATAACATCAATAGGGACAATGGATATAATACCAATCCGATTTGGCTTTCCGTCCTCCCGGGTTTTAAAAAAAAAACTTGATTGGCAAATCAAGTTCGAACAGACCCCACCACGGGCCGCGCTGGCCAATCACAGGCATCGTAGAGAACACATATATGAGAACAACAAAACCTGAAACTTCAGTTTCAGGTCAGCCCTGGAAATGTAACCTGCAATGTTCACGAAACGGCGGCAAGATTCATAGTTTCGCACAAGATTGAAACCCGAAAAAACTTAAAAATTTTAATTTATCATAATGAATCATCGTGAACGCATTTAATCTATTATTAATGTATTCATTTATTCACAAAATGTTGTCTTTAAGATGAGTCAATACCTGCCTTAGTAATGCCCCTAAGAAATATATGGGCGTCCCAAGAACATGATATTTTTGCAACCAGAAATATATTTTAGAGATAACATAAAAACAAATTTGATAACACTATATTACTTTACTAGTATTACTATTTCTACACGTGCAAATTCTGAATAATACGAGATATGATTTTTTCCCCTACCTTTGCCATCTTAAAAATATTATTTTTTTGTTCAAAAGTACCATCTTTTCTGGGCGCCTTTCCATGCCTTCGGGGCGCCCAACAAGGGGGGCGCAGCCAGGGTTTCCTGGCTAACAATACATGCCAGTCCGCCACTGTATCAACTATTACATTTTTTTGTTAAAAATTCATCCTTTTAGGTTAAAAAGCCAAATATATAGTTAAAACTTGAACCACTTTGCTACAAATTCACTTTTTTGTTCAAGACTGATTTTTTTAGTTCAAAATTTATCTCTTTGGTTAAAAATGTGACCTCTTTGTTAGAAATTTGTCTTTTTCAATAGAAAATTGATCTAATTGGTGGAAAATTTATCTTTTTAGTTGATAACCCATCTGCTTAGGTGAAAAATTCAACTATTTGGTTGAGATTTCGTCTTTTCGGGATGGATTTAAATGTTTGTGATTTAGAATGAAAAAAATTTATGGTTTGAAATATCAACTATGACATTTTTGAAGTTCAAAATCCAACTACAAACTTATTTAGAAATTGAAAGCTTGAAAAATCACATTTTTGTTTAAGATTCCCAAGGTTGATTAGAAATTTATCTCTTTGGTTGGAAATGCAACTATTTTGTTGAAAATTCATGTATTTTGTTGAAAACTCTTGTTTTTGGAGAGAAATTTAATCTTCTTAGTTGAAAATTCATCTTTGGCGTTTTAAATTGAGCCGTTTTGGTTAAGGCTTTAACTTTTTTTAAATTCGTTTCTTTCGGTGAAAATTTTATCTTTTTGGTTAAAATTCAACTGGCTGAAAATTATTATTTTGTTGGTTGAAGATTCAACCATTTTCTGAAAAATTAATCTTCTTTGGTTGAGGATTCAACAAAGTTATTGAAAATTCGTCTTTTTAAATAATATTAACTGCTTTTGATTCAAAATTAACATCTCTTTAGTGGAAACTGAACTTTTTTATTAAAATTTTAATGTGGCACTTCTGAAATCTTACAAAATCTTTTTCACTGTCTCAAGAATATTTTGAAAACTACATTCATATAAACTCATCAACAAATAAACTTAAAAGATGAATGGTTATACGAAATTTTCATTTTGTATTAAAAATCATTTTCCGCCTCAAATCGAAAAACTACACAAATTTAATAAATTGAATTGCTTTATTTTCAATCTGATCATACTTTTTATGGCATTTCTTAATTCTGTTCGTGAGTAGAATATGAATACAAACATCAAATCAATTATACTTTTGGAACATATGTTATCATTACATCCAGTTTATTGGTACACGTAAAGATTGAATGTAATGTAGGTAAAAACCATACTTCTTTCGATACCTAGTTTTCTTTATTTGATGAATCATTCTGAATAAAATACGTAAAATAATTTTAAAATATATACCAGTCTAAGTTGTGTTTAATTAATATCATCTTTAAAATTATAGCATTTAAAGTATATCGTGCTCCCGAGTCAAGTGCACAGTCCAGCGGTTCCGGCTCCAGTTCTAGTACGCCTGGTATTGCCGGGTCTCCTCAACACACACCACGTACGTATGTTTTGAAAATTTGTTTATAATAATAAAATTGTAGAATTAACCAATTATTTGCCGTTTGAAATTTCAAAAAATCAATTTTTTTTCATCTGATAGTACCCCTAACCCCTAAAGAAAATGTTTCAATTGTACTGGGATCAAATTTTATAGAAGGTCAGTTTCGCGACCTACGTTCCTTCACACAATGTCCAAAAACCGTAATTTTTTCAAAAATCTGCCCTTCCATTTTTTCAGAAGTGTTTGATTTTTTTGATCAAACCTTTTTCTCCTTTATTCAGCAACTTATAGTCTAGAAAAAATTTATTAATTTCTGATTATGTTTAGAAATCGGTTTTTAATTACCGTCCTAAGTCAGGTACTATATTACATGGGAATATGCAAGCTGCCATCTTGGTTCCCTGCGAAATTCAAAATCCGTCTATTTTAGTTGCGTGGTTAACGTGCGTCGTGCTGTAGAAAAACGGGTTTTTATGATTTATGATCTCCCCTATATCTTGCATTTCTTGCAAGCTCATTTTGATCCCAAGAAAGCCCTCAAGTGCCAAAACAATTTTTTTTAAATGTTCTCAAGTGTACAACAAGAGTGCAATTCAATGACATATAGCGATAAGCTTCAGACCCCAGATATTTAAATTATATTATTTTATTGATAAATGTGAGTACTTACTTCGCATAATTTCGAATTACCATTCGGTTCCATTTGTCGTGTCTACAATTTATAATCCATATTGACAGTCTTTCTGTTTGTACTAGTGGAAAACGATAAAGTTTAAATCCATCTTCGTTTCTGTTTTTACAAAACGGAGCACTACAGCAGACCATTTTTATTATATTCTAAACATAATTTTATCTAAAAGACACGACATGCTTATCGCATTGTTTCCCGCAAACTGTCCAGGAACCAATATGGCGGTTGCATATTTCTGTCTGATATAGTACCCTATCCAAAGTAGTAAAAATGTGTGTCCCTGCCTCAAAATAAAAGATATCTCGCCCACTCATTCGGAACTGTTCGACTTTTTTAATCGAACCCTTTTCGTATTCATTCAGCAAATAATAATCTAGATCCTTCAATTACCAAATCACAATTGTCAACAGGGGAAGCACAAAGGCCAAGACATTTCATGTTTATTGAGGTCCGTTTCGCTAGCACCTCCACAATGTAGTTTAAACATTTTTCTCATGCCATAATTTTGAGCTATTTGTGAGCACCCATGCCGATTTTTGTGCTCTTTTATTTTTCTGAAAAAAAGAATTTTTGGGTAGAGGTGCTGACAGCCAGCACCTCCACTACAACAAATTTGGAAAATTAAAAAAGTCAACGACGTCAGAATTTTGTTCTTTTTTAGGCTCTCGTAAACGGCGAAAAGAATTTAAAAAAAATAACCCCTATCTCCTAAGAACTACTCATAAAACAGAGAAAACAGAAGTGAATTTTTGTTGAGGTTAATTTTCAAGTAGATAGAGTTGAATTTTTTCGCATCGAAACCAAACAAGATTTAATGAAGTTGGCATGGTAACCATTTCCCATATGGTGGGTAAATCCGGTAAATCTTAACACGTGAAGTTAATTTTTGTTGCAGGTAAAGATTACTCTGAAATCGCATAATCAACTTTCAAAAAACAACTCATAACACTGGAACCTACTTCTAATAAAAAAATAATATTTACCAATCACAAACGTGAACCCTAGTACTGAAGTTTTATTGTTCTCGCAACGAGATCGTATGCTTTCTTCATCTGTAGAAGAGGGAAAATATATATTGAGTCACGGGTACATTCAGTGTAGTGATACTGGATTTTAAACCCAATCTCTAATGAGATATTAGAAATCACTAATTGTCATCATTATGACCCGTAACAGAATGGGTGATTCTGCTCAGCAGAATCACCTTTTCCCTACTTGAATCTACTGGAAGAATTACACACAAATCTCCTAACGAGATACAATTGCTTATAAACAAACTTTGCTTAATTGAGATGGGTGATTGCCCATAAACCAAACTCAAGAAACAAAAATATAAATTTTATTCTCCTTTTGGAATACTGGATTTGATCATTTTTACCTATAACCAAATTTTACAGTATTCGAGAATTTAATTGCAAAGAAAAATCTATTTCTCAATGAGCCATTCTCATTGAGAGAAGAGACAGAAAACGTTAAGCATATGCTATTTTCATTCATAGGATTTAAATCCCACTTTACATTTAAATTTCTGCAGGTATTTCCCTACGGCGATACCACGCTGGAAACACCAGTTCTCGTAAGATCACTGAAGTTAAGCATTGTTGGGCGCGGTTAGTACTTGGATGGGTAACCGTTCAGGAATACCTGCGTGCTGTTGGCCCGTCGTGGGTGTGGTGGGCCCACATTGGTAGTAAATATCCACCTAGAAACACTACCCGAATCGGGTAGTGAGGCAATGAACTTTCGAGTTCGAACTGCTAATCAATGTATGTATGTATGTATTTCCCTACGACGAATTCCCGACTATTTTATCGGGAAATGGCGTGATATACCTGGAAACATTTAAAGGTCCGTGACGTTAGTAGTGCCCTCACAGCTGGCGAACGCGTGGTACGGAAAATCAATAATTGTATATAGTAATATACCTTGTCGTATGGCCGTCTGACAAGATAACACGACTGTTATGTAAACACGTATAATTGTGTGCACAATTCTAATTATGAAAGAATCCTTTCTTACTTCGAGTAAGATTCTTTTTGGACTACACGTCCTTACTATCTTTCCTGATAACTAAGTATAAAAAATCGCAACGCGCATCTAATTCCGAAAACCTATTAGTTCTCTAAGGGTAACCGCAGTTATTCCCTTAGAGCTGGTGCTCTAGCCGACGCATCGGGGAAAAGACAAGCTTTCTTGTCGGGAGCGGCTATTTAATAGCTCATCCCTCTAGTAGCCAGGTAAGTCCCCACTCCGGTGTTACCTGTGCTACCTGTGCGCTCCGCTGCGTGTGGCAATTCGAAGAAGGTTTACCGCATATTACTTACTATATCGGTAAACTCTATCGCTTCCTTATCGATTTGCGATATGTTACGTTCCTCAAAGATGGAACTCCTCAGTACATTTAACGAACCCTGTCTCAGTTGCTTCAAACCAAAAGAGCTAAAAAAATAAAAAATTGAAAATAATCACACCGGTCACCTTCGCAAGACTCTATTTAATATCTGATCATCTCCACAGTACTATGGAGCAGTACAGTACAGTACAGTGCAGTACTATGCAATTCAAAACAATCACCCAAAAAACGTTCCTGAGACTCTATTTCATATCCCGACTTCCACAGTGATATTAAACATTAAGAAACAACTCGTAGTCCGTTACACGAACCTCGTCTCAGCTGGCTCTAACAAAAAAAACCAGCAAAGCTTGAAATGAAAAATAATCACTCCAGAAATATTGGCGAGACTCTATTTAATATCGCCATTGAGGCTGCAATATTAAATAACAACAACAAAAAAAGCCCTAATGCGTTTAACGAAGACCCTCTCAGCTGTCTTAAACTAAAACAATCAAGAAAACTTGAAATGAAAAATAATCACCCCAGTAAGTCCCCCCAACCCTAGTTAATATCCCAATTGATGCTGCATTCAACCACAAAAAACAGCCCCTAGTACATTTACTATAGTCCGTCTCAGCTGCTTTCAAGTAAAACTAAAAAAAATAAGGATAATAACCCCATATACCTTTCCAAGATTTGAGATCATATTCTCATCGGCACAATAATATTCAGCGACCTTAAAACTAACCCTTGGTACTATTAATGAACTCCATCTCAGCTGCCTTAAACTAAAACAGATAAAAATTCAAAAATAAAAATAATCAGCCCAGAATATTTTCCATGTCCTATTTATATCCTTATCTTCACAGTAGTATTTAGCAGCCCAAATTACAAATTAAAAGTAATCGCGCCAGACACCTACCCAAAACTCTAATTTATATCCTAGTCACCACAGTATATTTCATCAACCCTAAAAGCAACCTCTTTTATATTTAATGAACCCCGTCTCAGCTGCCCTCAAATGAAAAAAAAAATTATAAATAAAAAATAATAACCTCAGAAACCTTCACAAGACTCTAGATCGTATCCTCATACTCACAGAAATATTCAGCATCCCCAAGAATCAACCTTAGCAAATTAATGGTATACTGTGGGGTTGAGGATATATTTTATACTTTATAGTATTGCAAAGGTGACTTGTGTAATTCTTTTTCATTTTGAAATTGTGTGACCTTGTTTTGTGAAGCCCTACAAAATTAATAACTTCTGACTAACATTTTTTGTTTGCTCAATATCTACAGTTTTAATGAGGGGTAGATGTTAGTGTTATGGGTGGTTGTCGGACATTCAATTTTTCAACTTTTAGTGAGCTGATAAATAGCTCATACCAATGACATGCTTTTTCTTGTGCTTATTCTCAAAGTTTGTCTTTGGGTTTAGGTTTTTAGTATTAGGAGTTTTTTTTTGGAAAATTATAATAATTTTTTCAGTTTTCAAGAGCCTAAAGAAAGCCCAAAATTCTGGAGTGGTTGAGTTTTTTAATTTTTAAAGTTTGTTGCAGACGAGGTGCTGGCTACCAACACCTCCACCCAAAATCTGGTTTTTTGACAAACATAAAAAGATCTCAAAAATCTGCATCAGTGCCAAAAAATAGCACAAAAATTACCCAAAATTGTGGCATGAAGAAAATGTTCAAATTTCGTTATCAGAACTGGTTTATTATCCTCTGCAAGCTCTATTTCTTGTCAAATTTTAATGTTTCTTTTTCAGAAATTCTCGGAATAAAATACAATTGTTTATAAAATAGAATTTTAACTATCGATTGTTCAAATAATTTTTGTCCGAATGATTTGTTTAAAAATATGAGCCACGGAAAAACTAATAATACCATACAATTCTACCAGTATTTTCGTATTTGACATTATTAAAAAATTGTTTGAACAAGCAAACATTTAAATTCTTTTTTATGGAAAATCATCTTTCATTAAAATATTTTCATCTCAATATCAACATTTCTACTGTGTCAATTGGTCTGCTCATGAAACCTAACAGGTTAAAAATTCATTCCAACTTTATAAGTAGAACATGGATTTGTTAATTAAGTCAATTTTTCGTTACTAGTACCACTCTAATAATGATATTCAATGATTTTAAAACAAAGTTTTTTTCTACAAAAAACTGATGAACTAAATATTTTGCTTTAATAAATTGTTTATGGCAATTAATTTGTATATTCAATTAATAACTTATATTACTTAAGTACATGTGCATTACTTATAATTATAGCGAGTTTATTTAAACAACTTTCTTTTAGATAAAATAATATATTTATAAAGTTTCAGATTTTGTCTCTATATTTGTTTATATATTGCTGCAAACTAAATTGTATCAAAAAATAAAAAAATTTGTGATTTGGTGGCGTGTTTATTCTCTAATTCATTAATGAAAATTCCTATATTATTTCTTACAGAAGCAGTAGTTCTTCCACCTCAAATACCTGCAACTCAAACAGACCTGGGACAATTATTTCGGAATGGTCAAATAGTGATGGTTGAAGGAAGTGGATTTGCTATAGTGGACGATGGGAAGGCTCGGCGATTAGACACTGTTGAGCAGGTCATTTTACGGGAAATTAGCAAAAAAGGAAATCCCGAAACCCCAGGTCCAAATTCTAATAATGAATCTTAGCTTCTCATGTGGAGAGGGGAATGTAACCTTAACATAATTATCCAATTTTAGATCACCCCCCCCCCCGCTACTCCTGGGTTTTTTAATAAAATAATGTTTATTTCACACATGCATGGAAATTATACTTGACTATGCATGTAGTAGTCCAAGCGTTGGCCGCTAAAATTCTAGCCCATCGAGTCTAAGGATGAAACCAACTCCGAGACCAACTCAGAATAATAGTATAAAGTGAGTTGAAGCAGAATCGGTATGGTTGCCTTACCTCATCCTGTCCATATGCCCAGAAAAAGGTCACCTTCCGGTACGATTCTTGGGTCGGTTTCCAGCCCATCAAGAATAAGGATGAACAAAAGCTCAAAATGTAGTACTGAATACGCTTTCGGAAAGCATTTGGGTTGCTACACCCACCCTGTTCGAAACCCTTGGCAACCCTTTTCGAAAGTCCGTATTTTAGGTCGGTTTTAAGCCCATCGAGAATAAGGATGAAACCAACGCCAAAATAAAGCTTCACTCTTCCCCTAAATAATTCATCAGGGTTGCCACCTTTTATCCTGCTCGAAATACCGGGCAACCCTCTTAGAAAATCGGAAAAGGGCCTCTGGGGGTAAGCATGTAACAGTTTTCCCTGCACCTATCAGGCGAAAATTGATGGCATAGCCAGACACCCAAGAGACATGAAATACCTACAAGACTTGACCTTTAAATCGCATTTTTGTAGAAGCTATGGAGGGGGTAAGAAAAATAAAAAAGTTGTTTCACTCAAAAACGCCTAAGCCGATTTCATTGAACAAAAAATTTGTTACGTAGCCTATGGGGAAAATTTTCCAGGGAAAAAATCTTAAAAATCTGTTTTTTTTTGCAAATAATTTTTTGAAAATTCAAACGAAAATTTTGCCTAATTTTTTTGTTAGTACATTTTTCTTACTGTTCTGCTAAACTATGCCACTACATTTGGCAGCATATATTTTTTCATTAAAATCGATTTAGCCTTTTACCAGAAAAACGAATTTTTTGATTTTACAATGATAGAACCGTTGTTAGAAAGATATAGAAGAGACGCGTGTAGTTTATTAAAAATAGATAGACGACATGTACCTCATAGTGCAATTGTTCGTCGGAAGCAGTTGAAAGTTTTTTTATGTCAGTGATTTTGCCATTTTACCAAATCAAATACAAGAATCCTCCATAAAAAATAATTCAAATTTCCGACCTAAAAATCTTCCTAAATTTTTTTTGTTCAAATTTTTGAATATTTTAGCAAGTCTAATTTTAATAACTTCATTTTAGCAATTATAATGACTCACTTCACCAGAAGGATAAAGAAAATGTTCTGATCAAAAAATTAGGCAAAATTTTTATTTTTATTCAAAAAAAATTATTTACAAACAAATACGACTACAAAAAATTTGGTAAAAATATATGCTCGAGCAGACAACCCTAGGTTTAAAAAAAAAAATAGAATTTTGATTGTATCTCTCAAAAGCAACCTGAAATTTTTTTTTTAATTTCAACATTTTTTCCCCTGATAATTTTTTGTCAGATTTTTTAAATTTTTTTCCTGGAGAATTGCCCCCATAGACTACGCAAGATATTTTTTTTTCATTGAAATTGGCCTAGCCGTTTTTGAGAAGAACCACTTTTTTATCCCCCCCCCCCCCCCGTAGCTGCTACAAAAATGCGATTTAAAGGTTAAGTCTTGAAGGGATTTCATGTCTCATGGGTGTCTGGCTATGCCATCAATTTGTGCCTGATAGTTGCAGGGGAGACTGTTGCATACTTACCCCCAAAGGCCCTTTTCCGATTTTCAAAGAGGGTTGCCCGGTATTTCGGACAGGATAAAAGGTGGCAACCCGGGTGAATTAGTTAGGGGAAGAGTGGAGCTTTATTTTGGCATTAGTTTCATCCTTATTCTCGATGAGCTGGAAACCGACCGAAAATTCGTACCGGAAGTGACCTTTTTCTGAGCATCTGGACAGGATGAGGTCAGGCAACCATACCGATTCTGCTTCAGCTTACTCTATACTATTATTCGGAGTTTGTTTCATCCTTAGACATGATGGGCTGGAATTTTAGGGGTCAACGCTTGGACTATAGAGCGAGAAGAAAGCTGCGGTTCCCAACGCATGAGCGTCAAAGTAATTTTCGCGCATGCGCATATCGTATTGCAAATCATATTACTTTCTTCCTCAAAGACCACGCAGAGCGGCGAAACGAGATGTAGGGGTTCACAAAGTTTTGAAAGTTTTATTCCTAAACCGATTTAAAAGTTTCTTTTTTTATATTAAAGCTGATTGAAAATTTATTGGTTGAAGATTCAACAAATTGGTAGAAAATTAACTCTTTTGTTGAAACATATCTTTAGGTTGAAAATTCAATGGTTTTGTAGATAAATCGTCTTTTTGGCTTCAAACTTAAGCAATCCGTTTGAACAGTAAACGATTTTTTTTAAATGTAACTATCTGGTAGAAAATTCACATTTTCAGATTGAAAATACAATTATTTTGTAGAAAAATCGTGTTTAGGGGAGCGGCGGCGAATGCGGCGCACATAAAGGAAAATGCACGATTAAAATTGAAATATAAAGTAAAATATTGTAATAAAATATATTTTGTTTAGGCTTATATCTTACCAATGCTCTATGCATGGAGATAATTTAATTGAAGTTCATTAAAACAGTTAATTAATTTGTTTTCCAAAAAGTGCATCTGCGCCAAGTTGTCCTACCTTGTTTGGTAATGTGGCGCGTTTCGATTTTAATTCATAATTATTGAATAAAAAACAAATTATGAAGAAAAATTAGTGAAATTTAATAAAAATAAGATAAATATATTTACGTTTAATATTATTAACATATTTGAGGGATTATGTATGCCGAAACTTCAAGAAAAAATGTTTTTTAACAGTGCAGATTGTCTCACAATAATTTGAGGAGTGCTACAAATTTTGTATTTCAAGATAAGCTTACAGACGTTTTATAAACAAGAAATCAAAATTATATTAACAATAAGTAAATTTCATTATTTTCCAAAACAGTTATAATGATTCAACATTCAAATAACATCATTACTCTAAACCTTCTAAATATTTATTCTGGCAGAACAAACCTAACCCGAAAACTGGTAAAACGATTTCAAAATACAATTATTCTAAAAGAAAATATTTCTTACCTTCTAACTAAAACCAGCACTTTGTTACTACAAAATTCTCGGAGCAAAACAAACCACAAACTTGTGCGCCAAGTTACCTGCCGATTATAGTCCCGAATGCGCCATATTAGTCGCATGTGAATAGTATTTAATAAAGATTTTTTACATAAAAGTTTATTGATTTTACTCAAAATGTTACACTTTAAAGCATTCAAGAAACTCGGAACAGTATATTTCCAAAAAATTTTATAAGTTTACACGAAACTTCTGTAACTTTTTACTTGTTTTTAGCTACTCTGACAATAAAAGCGAAATAACCAAAACTAACTTTTCGTCAAAAAAATCAGGCAATTAATTTAATTATCCCAATTTTTAAATAATGTAACGTTGAAAACATATATACATGTAATGAAACTATCTCCACAAGTAGAAAATGCGTTAATATTCGAAAACTCGAACGCGCCACATTAGCCGCCGCGCCGCATTCGCCGCCGCTCCCCTATGGCTTGAAATTTCAACAGTTTGCTAGAAAATTGAACTATTTGGTTCAAAATTAACGTCTTGTTGAAACTCCATACATATGTACTTTTGGTTAAAATTCAACTATTCGGTTGAAAATCTAGTCATTCATTTAAAAATTTAATTTCACTTAATTTTAATTTAATATTTTCTGGTTGAAAATTTAACTGTTTTGTATGTATGTGTATATATCGTCTTTTTGGCTTCAAGATTCAAGAATTTAATTGGGAATTCATTTTTTTTCTTGTTAAAGATCAATCTTTTTATCTGAAAATTTAAGTATTCAGTAGAAAATACATATTTTTTGTTGGCAATTAATCTCTTTGGGTCGACAATAAATTAATCTTTTTTTCTAAAACATTCCTTTTTTTAGCTTAAAATTTGCCTATTTTCGTTGAATTTAACTGGTTGAAAATTATTTGTTGTTGTAAATCTTCTTGGTTAACAATTAGTCTGTACAGGTTATAAATTACACTATTTGGTAAAAAATGCAACTATTTTGTGGAAAGTTGATTTCTTCTGTTGAAAATTCAACTGTGTTATTAGGGTAATCTTTTCTGTTCAAAAATTCAAGTGCTTTGTCAAAAAATAATTCTTTTTAATTGAAAATTCATTTTTTAAGGTAGAAAATTTATCTTTCTTGAGAGAAAAATGAACTGTTTGTGCTGAGAAGACAACTATTTGGTTGAAAATGCAACGATTTTGGGTTGCATTCAGTTTTTTTTCCTTTTGAAAATTCTACCATTTGGTTGAAAACGCATCTAAGTATGTTGAAAATGCAACGGTTTTTGGTTGAATTTTAATTTTTGTTTGTTTGAAAATTTGATCATTGGGTTGAAAATTTGGTTAGAGTCATCTTTTTTATTCGACAATTCAGCTGCTTTTTTCAAAAATTCGAACCTTGGGATTAAAAATTCATCCTCAATGGTAGAAAAGTTATCTTTCATAGTTGAAAATTAACTTTTTTGTTCAAAATTGTAATTCAAAAGTAATTTCAAGCGTTTTATATTAAATTTAATAATGTATGCACATTCTTTTATTTTAAAGAATTTATTCCTATATTATTCCCCTATTTTCGTGAAAATCGCTGTATAACAGTAATGTGCTGTTATTAATGCAGATTGATGCTAATGCGCGAAGATTGCTTTGAAGTCCGGGGGTTGCAAACGTCAAGATTCGCACCCCCCGTTCCCCGTAACCTAATTTAACAGAAAACATGGATTACGAAGAATTTGTAAAATCATTTTCAATTATGAGTAGACTCACGATCTAGCACAATTTGGTAGTTCTGGGTTAAGGAATTTTCACAGATCTATAAAATAATTATTAACTATATTTTCCTTACAGAGGATTTTTATATAAAGCCAGTCAAACCTCAGGCTGGGAATAAGCTGATGCGTCAACGTGAATCAGGTCAATACGTTCATGTTGGAACAGTCGACGAGTCAGGAGACATTCGACGTCCAAACCGTAATTTAAAAACTAAAATACAATTCAAAATAAATATTTGAGAACTCTGCCTAAAACGTCTAAAAATTTATTAGATACAGTTTACTAGTTATAAGTGAATGATTTTTAAAATTGTTAACCAAATTAATATTTTTTTCTTACGCAATCAGGTGGTCGAGGTGTTATCACACCTGCAAATGGTGATCTATTGGCAGACAGTGAAGATCGTTATATTGGAGTGTGCATGCTTAAAAAATGGCGCCATATGGAAGATAGAAGAAGCACAAAATCCTCTTCCTCGTCCAGCTGGTAATATACAAACTAAAATACATTTCTAAACCAAATATATTATAGAATTGTGACTAAAGCTTCCAGTATTTTTCAAGAACTACAAATTATTCTTTATGCCAGGTTGATTAAATATAACATTTATCATACATAAAGCCATAAGTGAATATTTAACTTTTCTTACATCATTGAGATATAAGTTTTTTGGACCAATATCAAGTTTTTAGGGTGAAGTGAAAGCAGCAAAATATGTAGAAAAATATGTAGACTAATCTGCTAAGCATTTTTTAACGGGATTATTACAAAGTCCCAATTACGAAATTCCCTGACCAATTTTTCATCTTCCCAGTCCGTTAAAAATTTGTCTTTCAGGTATAAAAAACCCCTTACACCTAGATGATCAATAATTTTAATGCAAAAAATCCCCAACATTTGTTGATTGTGAATTCTCTTTTGTGAAAATTCATTCGGCTTTAACGAACACATTCTCATCACGTATCTCGTGCCACGCACTAGATTTCGTCAAAAATGCGAACTTTTCTAAATTAAATTCAACACTATTTTATCAAATGTATATTAAATTAATTTCTGTACCATGGCCTGGGATTGTTTATTTAGATATTAGAAAATAAAGTACAAATTTTGTATATAATAATTGCTTCAACATTTGTTCCTTATTTTGCATTAAATTTTATTCTCAGCTCTACAGTAGATAATGAGCCTAAAGTAGATAATCATTCATTTAAAATAATAATGTATATAAAATTATTAATTTAATTTAATTAATAGTTGGGACACTACACAAGTTGATATATTAAAATTAGAAATAATTATTTTAGACATATTTGTGCTTTCAATTAATGATTATCTACTGTAGGCTCATTATCTACTGTATGGTGGTCTCCCCTATTTCAATAAATTTATATTATAACAGTTCATAATATGCATTGCTATTGAAACAGATGTATTTTCATTGTCTTGTTTTCATAAATAAAAAAAAGTGCGCATTCTATAAAAAAACAATTTTGTTATTAAACATTTCATTGAAGCTTGTGTAGTTTTCCACTACATCTAATTTGTTTATTGGCAATGTTATTTTTTACGATTCAAACCAAAAATTCACATCCTTGCGTAGAGTGGTTCTAAGCTTAGATATTATTTAGGCGAAAAATGTTTTTAAATGAAATGTTATTGTCACTTCTGTCTTTTTTGCAAACAGTTAATTTTTGTATTTCAAATGTATTTTTATAACAAAAGTTTATAACAAATTTGTAGCTCTTTTTTGGGTGAACAACTTTTGTCTATTTATTTTTTTCATAGCTTGTGTGATTCGTTCAAAAATGTGATTTTTTATTTCCTATCTAAAAATGATCAATAACAAATTTTTGAATCACTTTTGTGTGAAAAACGTTTGCTTATTAATTTTTTTCGTACCTTGTGACGTTTTTAAAAAAATTTACTTTTTTCATTTTTAACGTTATTTTTCACAATTAAAACAAAAACTATGCATACTACTGAAAAATTATTCATAACAAATTTGTAGCTCTTTTTTGGGTGATCAACTTTTGTCTCTTTATTTTTTTCATAGCTTTTGTCGTTCGTCCAAAAATTCAATTTTTTATTTCATTTTTTGCGATTGAAACGAAAATTACGCGTTTAAAAAAAATCGATGAATAACAAATTTATAGATATTTTTTAGGTGAACAACTTTTGGAATTAAATTTTTTTCGTACCTAGCGTCGTTTCTCCAAAAATTAAGTTTTCTTATTTTCAATGTTATTTTCAACGATTAAAACAAAAACTGCGCATCCTATCGAAAAATGTTCAGAGGAAAGTTTACAGGTCTTTGTGAAGTCGAACATTTTGATATTTTCATTTCTTTTCGTATCTCACGTTATTTGGCTAAAAATTTTCATTTTCGTTTTTTTTTTAATTTTGAGAATGGAATTTTGGAATAATAATAATAATAATTTTGGAATTTTTAAATCTTGAAAAAATGGTCTCAAAAACTTTGAAATTGCTCTAAATTTTTTAATTTTTATTCAAAATAGCTGGCTAACGAACTTTAGTTTTCGATACCCAAAAAGACAAACTTTTCAACAAAACAGTTGAATTTCCATCCAAAAAGAATGACCTTTTAACAAAATTGGTGAATTTTACAAAAAATAATCAAATTTTCAACCAAACAATAAGATTTTTAACCACAAGCTGTATTTTCAGCAACAAAAAACGAATACAAAAATTATATTTTTGTAAGACTTAGTTGTTATTAACCCATTTTCTTGACATTCCCTGTCTTTCCCTAACCACTTTTGAATTCCTTGAATTTCCTTGATTTTCCGAAATTTCCTGACCTGTAGCGGCCCTGCATATTTACATACTTTTTAATTATCAAAATAATAAATCTTTACATTTTTCTTACAGAATCAATGCGGCGATTCAGTTAATAAAAGTTCTGCTGAACTTTCACAAGAATTAGTATAAATAATATAAGCCGTCTTGGGCAGATCTGGTTGTGATCAAGACTTTGATGAGTGGAATAGTATGTAAAATAATTTTCAAAATATTTGGCTCCTCCTGGGGGTTTTTACCACAAATGTGATTTTCCGATCAGGTTGCACTTGAGCACAATCGTATGGAGGTGCAGGCAAATGCGGGGGCTTGTAACAATAAAGCTAATAAATAAATGGTATATCTTGTATTTTTTAGTTAAATCATTTCGCAACCCTTCCCTTTGTCTGGCTCCAAATGTATTAGATTGGGGTAACAAACTCACGTTATCGAAAAATGTTGATCAGGTTTGTTTAATTCAAACAAGTTTTGTAAAGTAGGGTGGGTCAAAAAAACCAAATTATGGAAATCGAAATCAATATTTTCAAGTATTTCAATTTTTTTATGTTTCTGAAGATCTTAAATGTCCCTCCTATTTTTTCAGCTTCTTTATTAACAATCTGTAGAAGATAATTCATGTTTAATGGACTCCTGTTTTCAATAGGCAGTTTTGAAATCTACAAGAATAGTGAAAGAATTATTTCATGTATGAAAGGCTTTTCTACTGGTGGAAATTCATTCAAAAAAAAATTTGATGAGCCTGGGAAATCATAAATGTTGGCACAGTAAATTTTTGAATCTTTGAGTTTTTTTTTCCAATTATCTTTTTTTAGCTGACTCTGAAACATATTTAAGAAAGCTTAGAGCTCTTGACTAATAAATATACACCCGAAAGAAAAAGACAAGCCTCAATAATCGAAAAATGGGAGGCTGTAGGTTTTAAAAATAATTATTTTTGTATTTTTTTAAAATTATTATTGTTTATCTAGCTTTGATAATCTTCGTGAACACCTAGAGGCTTTTGAAAAACAAAAACATACCAAATTTTGGGTTATTAATTGAGAGATTTCAAAATAATTGTGCAGAATATTTTGTAACAACTTATTTCCGAATTTTTTACTTTTAATAAAACACACAATTCGGCTTCTAATCAAACATTCTTCTACCTTTATTAAATGGCTTTAGAGCAGTTTGAAATTTACTGATAAAAATGAATAAGTTTGTAAACTCTGAAATTAAGGGCTTTATTGTCTGAACTGTAAAAACTAGCATTTCTAGATGCACATTTTTTTCGAGCTGAAGAAAGGCATTGTCCTCTGAGCGTGCAATTTCGTTCTGATGTAACAGTCTCGTTGATTTTCGCCTATCACCTTGGAGGATGCCTCGGTTACAAACTTGATCATTTTTTCCACAGATTGAGTATGGCAAGGAAGTTTCCAAATCTTTGGCGTTGATCTTAAACCGTTTTCAACTACACTTGTAAGGTCTTCTTCCGAGAGATTTTGAGTTAAAGGTGGTTCAGTCAAGCTGGTTTTGTTCCAATCGATAATCTTTGTGTAATCTATTGCATCAAACTGCAAGGTTGGAATGTTGAAGGTTCTAGGTCTAAGTGATCGTTGCGGATCTGGGTATGATTCCTGCCGGATGTTGAGGATGCCCTGAACTTCTTCTTCTCTGATTGTTCTTTGATCGTCTCCTAACATTGCAAGCAGGAGGTTTTCAGGGTGGAGAAAATAAGCACCTAGCTGGAGTACCGGATCAACAACTACCTTTAGGCTTCGATCTAGGTACCGAGAAAGTTGCACCTCCTTCCATAAATGCTTGGCACCCTGAGTACACGACGGATTGGTTTTGATCGTGAACCACATTGGCGCATAAACCTTCATCACGAAGTTCGCTAAGATCGTCAAGTTTCTGGAAGGGGTTTTGGTACCAAAAAGCGAAAGTGACCCACGTTGAGTGGCAAAGCTCTCCAGGACATCTATTAGCCACGTCTGCTGGACATATGTCCGACATAACAGCCTCACACAATAGTAGTGAATATGCCTGATCCTTACTCAAAGATTTGGAGTCGATTTCTGGCAATTCAGTTTCAATTTTACGGAACTTAATAAAAGGAAGCTGTTCACAATTTTGACCTGTTTACCAATGGGACCAGTAAAACTGTTTGGGCCAGAATTCGTCCGTCTAGACTGATTAAAAGATGCCGTGATGATCCATTGAACTGGTCGATCCAGTCGTTTCTTGATTGAAGCAAGAATGCCAGCATTGCATCCTTTTTAACAGCCGTACTGTCACAACCGACAACGCATACAGTATCCGTCCTTATTCCAAGTCGATCAAAGTGTTCAAAAATTCCTGAAAGAAAGCGTAATTAGATTTCAGAATGAAAAGCATTGTAATAAAATCTATACTTTCTGTGATAGATGCTGCGAAGCTCGAATCAGGTGCAATGTGTCCAAGGTATTTTGCATCAGGTTCTTCTACCAAAATTACGAGCTTTTCCCTTACAGAGCTTCGATAAAGTTTGCCATCTTTTTTATTGTGTACTAAATCGACATCTTTCCTTCCATCAAAGTATAGAGATGTTAAATTTCTTACTTTCTGACAATCGCTCACTTGCAACTCTGTCTTTGCTTTAAAGCTCTTCGGACTTTGCACTTGTCGACAGATTTTGAATTGTGTTCTTTAGAAATTTATTTTCAAGTCCTTCATTAAAGCACATGTGACCTGGGATGAAGCTCGTACTGATATTCTCGTTTTTCGGACTGCTTCAGCCACTGTTCTTAAATTAACTCTCATTTGCGTCGTAAGTTTGAACTGTTGAACAATAGGTGGTCCAGGAATGAAGTCATCATCATCGTCATCCAGATCATCGTCAACGTCTTCGATACCACTGTCATCACCAGTAATTCGTTTGCCCTGCTCTATAAATGAATTTTCTGCTTCAATAGTGCTTTTGGCAGTTTAAGCTATCTCCTGCATTCATCGGTGAGGAGGATGGAGACTGTTCTTCATTTGCAGCATTGAGAATAGAATTTCTTACGTACAATATACATTCTTCGGCTTGTTCTTTGATGATTCATCTATAAGCAAAGCTTATTCTCATTCTGCTGTCAATCAGTGCCAATTTTTTTTTACTTTTTTATGGTCCTAATATGCTACTTTTCCCTATAGAATTTTTTGGTCCAACATCAAGTTTTCAGGATTTAGTGAAAAAAGAAAAATATATATTCTACATCACTAGTGTAGACTAATCTAATAAGCATTTTTTAACAGGGTTGATACAAGGTCACAGTTACGAAATTCCCTGACCAATTTTTCATCTTCCCTGACAGTAATAAATTTGTCTTTCAGGTATAAAAGTAACCATACACCTTGATGAACAATCATGTTCATGCAAGAAAATGGTTGTTTCTAAATTTTTTCTAAGGACTTTTGTAAGAAGATCTGAGAGAGGGTTTTATGAGGATGTGGGGGTAGGGGATTGAAGATCATACGTAAGAAAAATAATTGTTGTTACAAAAAAAGTGAATTCACATATATTAAAACCTAGGGGTATTGTATTTTCAATAAATTAGGTAAATTTTTAACCAAATAAATTATTTTCAAACCAAAAAAACTTATTTTTAACAAAAAAAGAAAAAATGTCAACAATATAGTTACATTTTCAACCAAAGAAATGAATCTTCAACCAAAAAAATAATGCTGAACCAAACCTCTAATATTTGATATTTCTACCTTAAAATATTTGAATTTTCAATCAAAAACAGTTGTTTCCAACGTAAAGAAAAAAAATGTTTAACTAAATATTTCAATTTTTAAACGGAAAGGAGAATTATCTGCCCAAAAATACAAATTTTCAACTACATACATGAATTTTCGACTAAAAAACATAAATTTTTAACCAAAGACAGGAATTTAACCCAAAAAGTTGAATTTTCAACTAAGTAAGATAAATTTTCAACTTAAAATAAAATAGTTAAAATTCCAGTTGAAAAAATTAATTTTCAACCAAATAGTTGAATTTTCAGATAAAAAAAAATAAATTGCAAACGACACATGCAATAATTAAATTTGCAGTAAAACAAATTTGTTGAAAAACAAGAATTAAAAAAAAACATATTTGAAACTTCATCCAAAAACATGGTTGTTGAACTGAAATGAAGAATCATCAACCAATAAAAAGAAGTTTTTCAGAAACTAGTTCCACTTTCAATTAAGTAGTTGAATTTTCGAGCAAATAAGATTAATTCTCAGCGAAAAATGTAAAAGTTGATATTTCAACAGTAAATGAAATCAATCTTAAACGAATATAGTTAAATTCACCTACAAAACACGAATTTTTAACAAAGGAGTTCAATTCTCAACCAAGAAAGAATTTTGAGTCAATAAAGAACATCAATTTCATACAAAATGTTAAATTTTCGTACCAAAAAGACGATTTTCAACAAAAAACTTAATTTCTAACCCAAATAGTTGAATTATCAATCCACAAAGACAAGTTTTTCTACAAAACAGTTGAATTTCCAACCAAAAATAATGACAACAAAATTGTTGAATTTTCAATAAAATAATTAAATTTTCAACGAAACAATAAATTTTGTAACTACATGATAAGTTCTAAAAAAAAAAAAAAATAAAAAATAAGAAACTGTAAAATTAATCGTTTGTAAGACCTCCTGTACATTAACACATTTTCATTTGTAAACTTAATTTCATGAACGTCTCGCGTTTATATTATTAACAGAAATTATATATTTGTCAATTCCCATAATTTATAAAATCTTATTAAGAAAGCAAAAACGAATTTTTAACAAAATAGTTAAATTTTCAACCACAAAGGTGAAATTTTGAAATAAATAAATAGTCAACTAAAACATAATTTTTTAACCAAGAGGTGGAATTTTAAACCGAAGAAGCTAGGTTTTCAACCAAAAATGGAATACTTAAAATTTAGTTAGAAAAAATAAGTTATAACCAAAAATAAAACAAAATTTCAACAAAATAGTTAAATTCTCAACCAAGTAGTTGAGTTTTTCACAAAACTAGATGATTTTTCAACAAAATATTTGCATTCACAACAAAACAATTTAATTTTCAATCAACTCGGAGAATTTTCAACTACAGAGGTAAAATTTTAAAATACATTAATGAATTGTCAACAAAAACGGATAATTTCTTAACCAAAAGGTGGAATTTTAAACCAAAGAAGCCAAGTTTTCAACCAAAAATGGAATACTTAAAATTTAGTTAGAAAAAATAAGTAATAACCAAAAATAAAACAAAATTTCAACAAAATAGTTAAATTCTCAACCAAGTAGTTGAGCTTTTCACCAAAATAGATGATTTTTCAACAAAATATTTGCATTCACAACAAAACAATTTAATTTTCAATCAACTCGTAGAATTTTCAACTACAGAGGTAAAATTTTAAAATACATAAATCAATTGTCAACTAAAACGGATAATTTCTTAACCAAAAGGTGGAATTTTAAACCAAAGAAGCCAAGTTTTTAACCAAAAATGGAATACTTGAAATTTAGTTGGAAAAAATAAGTTATAACCAAAAATAAAACAAAATTTCAACAAAATAGTTGAATTCTTAACCAAGTAGTTGAGTTTTTCACCAAAATAGATGATTTTTCAAGAAAATATTTGCATTTTCAACAAAAGAATTTAACTGTCAATCAACTCGTTGAATTTTTAACCAAATGAGGTGAATTCTAAACAGAAAATATAGTAGTTGACTTTTGAACCAAAAGGAATCAACTTTTAACTAAAAATAGTTAAATTTTTTAATTAGTTTTGATAAAGTGTGTTATTGCCACATAGAAATAATGTATAACACAACCGCCTTATGAAGGAAATCGATTATAATTCATGAAAAATGATAGACTGTTGAAAAAATAAATAAAGGGATTGCAGGAACTTTCATTTTCTAAATGTACCAAGGGGGCTATGCAAGATCAAGGCTAAATATCGTTGGCTCAGATACACATATTTTTCCGTGTACTATGATAATGAAGTTTATTAAATTTGTAATAGATTTTCAAATTTCTGATCTCTTAAATGCTTTATAATTTGAAGTGCGTTTTAATTTTGACATCTTATATTTTTAGTTGTTTTAAATTTACTCGGAAACTTAGACTGTTTCATCTTTAATCTTCCCAAAATATTGTAATTTTTAAAATTTTATCCAAACCTTTTAAAAATTAAAACTATACGATTTCAATCAAAACAAGAACACACATTGCAGGAAGTGAAAAAAAATGATAGAAAAACAGCTCATTTTTAAAAAAAATCATGCTAGTGACTGTAAATTGCAAAATGGTCAACTATCTGCTTTAAGTACTGAAAAGTGGAAAGAATGTATTATCCGGTCGCATATTTTTTTTGTCTTCAATAATTTTATCGTATTGAAGTCAAATTCTGTATGAAAAAATACTTTTACAGCATGTAAGATTAGTGGTTCACTCAATGATATTGTTAACAAATACATATATATTTCTATTTTTCAACCATTATTGTGAATAAAATATTTTTATAAAATATTTTGAAATTATTATGCTCCTTCTTATTTTTTTTTATTTTTCAAAAAATGGTGTTAATATGTGAGTTTAGCGCTTTCATACGTATTTTTTTATAATAATGTAATCCGGTAGTTCAAAAATTTTTCCGAATTTTCACGCTTTCACTCAATTTTATCTCCAAATAGATTATTCCCAAAGTTTCAATTTTTCGTAACAGCGTTTTAGCCTAGGAATCGACTGGTCGTTAAAATAATTTCTCACATAGAAAATAATACATAAAAAAATTGTAGTTAAAACAGAAAAATACTGAAAAATTAAATCAATTAAACTAATATACAGGGTGTCTAAAAAGTCCCGGGACGATTGGATATTTCTTCAGGTGAAATATTTTTCAAAAAAGTGAAGGTCATTCCTGAAGTAAATTTCAACGAGGAATTCAATGGTGACCTTCATTTTGACCTTCATGGCTTCTTGAAGGTCAACTTTGTTTTTTTAAATTGAAACACCCTTTTTTACATCTGCAATCGAAAGAGCGGAAAATTCTACGTTCAGATACGTATCCAAGTCATAGGTCAATTGTATCGTTCAAGGTCAATTAAAGGTTATTTGGAATGAACAAAGTTTTCCAAGAGGTCAGTGCAGTTCCTGAAGTAAATTTCAACGGGGAATTCAATGGTGACCTTCATTTTGACCTTGAAGTTGACCTTCATGGCTTTCTGAAGGTCAACTTTGTTTTTTTAAATAGAAACCCCATTTTTTTACATCTGCAATCGATAGAGCGGAAAATTCTATATTCAGATACGTACGCAAGTCATAGGTCAGTTGTAATGTTCAAGGTCAATTAAAGGTTATTTGAAATGAACGAAGTTTTCCAAGAGGTCAGTGAAATTCCTGAAGTAAATTTCAACGGGGAATTCAATGGTGACCTTTATTTTGACCTTGAAGTTGACCTTCATGGCTTTTTGAAGGTCAACTTTTTTTTTTAAATAGAAACCCCCTTTTTTACATCTGCAATCGATAGAGCGGAAAATTCTACGTTCACATACGTACCCAAGTCATAGGTCAATTGTAACGTTCAAGGTCAATTAAAGGTTATTTGAAATGAACCAAGTTTTCCAAGAGGTCAGTGCAATTCCTGAAGTAAATTTCAATGGAGAATTCAATGGTGAGCTCTGTATTGATCTTGGCTACAGCGTTTTGAATATTGTAAAATCATATAGGAAATTTTTCATTAAAAGTTCCAGGTGTTCTGGTGAGAGTTCTGTTCCTCCCCAAAGAGTTATATCGAAAAGTCCTATACCGTTTTTCGATACCTAAGTCAATACCTAAGGCGATACCATAAGTCCTATACCGTTTTTCTATCTCCATACGAATATTACGAATCGAAACTAAATTTACGTATTACGAGTACATACTTACTATCTTTCGCTCAAAGATTATTATGGCGCAAGCTAAACTTTCGGAACGAGAGAGGGTATCTGTATTAATGATGCGTGGTTGGGAAGATCGAGTTCGATCTTATAATCAAGTTCGTTTGCTTTTTAATCGCACTTTTCGTAATAGAGAAGGGTTAAATCCTGTCTCAAAATCAACAATTGAAAGAACTGTAAGGCGCTTTGTGAATTATGGATCTATCAAGGACCTTCAGAGAACTGGTCGGCCAATATCTGCAGGATCTGAGGAGATGCAGATGGTCATATCCCAAGCATTTATTGAAAACCCACACCTTAGTTTACGTCGAGCTAGTGATGAGCGTGACGTTGCTCCTGAGACAGTGCGAAATATTTTAAAAAGCATTAATTTCCATCCTTACAATGTTCATCTGGTACAAGAGCTCAATGAAAACGATCCTGATCGTCGGGTTTAATTTTGTGAAATTATGATGGACAGAATTGATAGAGATCCTCTTTTCTTGTACAATACAGTATTTCCAGATGAAGCTACTTTGACTTTAAAAGGTGAAGTTAACAGGCAAAATTGTAGATATTGGTCCGACACAATGCGATAATTTTCAAAATATTTGGTTCCAGCAGGACGGAGCTCCGCGGAGCAGCGGCTCATTACGGTAGGGTGGTTCAAGCATATTTGGATACTCAGTTCCCTCATAGGCGGATTGGAAGAAGGGGTGAAATCGAGTGGCCTGCTAGATCTCCTGATCTGACGCCTCTCGGCTTTTTTCTTTGGGGTTATTTAAAGAGCAAAGTATACTCAACGCAACCCCAAAGCTTAGACGAATTGCAGAATCGGATTCTGCAAGAGGCTACTTTGATTGATAGGGATATGATTCGTAATGCTGTAACTCATTTTTACAATCGCATAGCTTTTTGTCAAGAAGCTCAAGGTTTTCAGTTCGAACATCTTCACTGAAGCGTGAGAGGCAAGGGGACTCGCGCTAATCAAGCACCTTGAAACGTGAGAGGCAAGGGGACTCACGCTAATCAAGCACCCCAAAGGGAACAGAATTTACTACGTCCACGTCGTTGTTCCTGGGTAATGCTAAACGTAAACGTAAACTGCTTGGAAAAAACCTTGAAAAAACCTTGAAGATCATCACCATGATCAATACAGAGCTCACCAATGAATTTCTCGTTGAAATTTACTTCAGGAATTACACTGACCTCTTGGAAAACTTTGTTTATTTCTAAATAACCTCTAATTGACCTTGAACGTTAAAATTGACCTATGACTTGGGTACGTATCTGAACGTAGAATTTTCCGCT
>CAKNYM010053094.1:365300-399477 GCA_932195095.1 Andricus curvator
GACCTATGACTTGGGTACGTATCTGAACGTAGAATTTTCCGCTCTATCGATTGCAGATGTAAAAAAGGGGGTTTCCATTTGAAAAAACAAAGTTGACCTTCAAAAAGCCATGGAGGTCAACTTCAAGGTCAAAATGAAGGTCACCACTGAATTCCTCGTTGAAATTTACTTCAGGAATGACCTTCACTTTTTTGAAAAATATTTCACCTGAGGAAATATCCAACCATCCCGGGACTTTTTAGACACCCAGTATATGTGAATTAAGTCATTCTTTAAAAGCCAACTGTAACCTCGATTCAAGAATTTTGATCCCTTGAATTAGCTATGTGACGTCATGACTTTCAGACGTCAGACAACATAGAAACTTCAAGTAAAAATTTTTGCCTAATCAGAAATGCGCAGAAATTAAATAAGTTTTCAAAAATTGAAAAGGTTTAAAAACTAGCTATGCTATTAACTTCATTTATTTTCATTTCAAAAAGACCCCTATATTAATATCTTTTACCTCCTACATCGTGTTGAAAATGGAAAAATTTGAATTGAAGCGTAAAATTGATTAAAAAGTGATTTCTCACAGTCAACAACTTATTTATATATGTAAAACTATATGCCTGAAGAATTTATAGAAACACTTATTTGATATTAAAAAATAGTGGAAAATAAAAAATAGGACACATTTTTTTTTATTCAATTTTTTTTTCATTGAATTGCAAGCAGAAAATTACTGCTAAAATGAAGGATAATAAGTGAATAATTAATTTATTAATTATTAACAATTACGATTTTTGAGCAAAATCCGCCTTCCTTAGGAAAGAAGGCATCTTAATTGCTCGTAATTGACATATGGCCCTTATGTAACCGCCTCTTTTTACAGCAATACAATAATAGTTATTTGTGTATTACTATTTTCTGTATTACCTTCTATCAAAAGCGAGAGGTCCATAGCGTAAATTCAATTTTTGTCCATTTTCAACACGCTTGAGGATGTAAAAGATATTAATCGACTTCAAAAAAAATTTAACAGTTGAAGGGTGTCACGGGATAACTATGTAAGTGCAATTTTTTTGAAAAAGCGGTTTTTTGGCTTAAAAGTTCTCTAAAATTCTACGGGACATAATGGTGAAAGGATATATCTAAATTCGAACCGGAAGTTGGTTTTTGAAACTCATGATTTTTCATAACCATGTAATGTATTAAGCCTTAGTTCACGTGTAGCCGGTGTTATTTTCCATCTCGCAAGTAAAATTTGAAGTGGGAAATTAATATAGAAGACCAAGAAAATGTGCCTGTGCCTTCTAGAGTCACCAAAGCTATTCGCAAGCGAAAAACAAACAGTGCAGCGGGTTATAAAACCGAAAAAGATGCTTCAGTTAATTTATAATGTTAAAAACAATAATAACTTATTAAATTTCACGTCATGTTTATAATCCTTATTATTTTGAAATGTGCACATGGAATTCATCCAGGCTATTCAGATGACTGAAAAAAAATTGAAATGGATTAGGTTGAGAGAAAAAGAAGGACGTGCAGGTGATATGTGTGATCTATTACGACAAAAAAAATGTGAACAAAAATTAAAACAAAAAAATTTCGAAAAAATGTTTAAAAAAATTGTTGGTAAAATTGCATAAAAGGTCGATCACCTTGAATTTTGTCGAAACTCACATATTTCACGTATTTTTGAGACTGAACACGAATCTGTCCGGAAAAAGTGTCGCTCTCTTACCTTTTTCGAGATATCGAGATTTTTCTTTCGAAAATTTCAATTTTTTAATTTCTTTAAAACTTACTTCCTTTATGTGTTTTTTTCTATTGATGACGCGAATAAAACGGAAGACTCCTTTCGAGCAACGATCCACAAGCACCCATCCCCGAAAAAAATATAACCTCCCGCACCCCTCCGGAAACCCGTGGAAAGGGGGCTGGGGTATCTGCGAGTTGTAAATGCCCCCCAGTTGGGATCGTTTGAAATTCTAAGGCACCCCGGTCCCTTTCCCAAATGTCGTATCGGGATGCCCTCAATTTGGGACCAATGTCGGTTTAAAGACGTTTCTGAGTCGAGGACACCCTGACCCCTTTTTAATGATATTTTAATGGTTGGGAGGGGGTAGCAGGGGTACTTAATGTTTAAGGTGAAAAAATACGTAATATCAGTGTATTCCAAAAAACATTTAAAAAATCGAAATTTTTGATAGTAAAAATCTTGATATCTCGAAAACGATATAAGAGCGACACTTTTTTCAGGCAGATATCTGTTCAGCATCAAAAAATACATAAAATATGTGAGTTTTAACAAAAGCGAAGGTGATCGATCTTTTATGTAGTTTTAGCAACAATTTTTCATTATTTTTTGAAATTTTTACCTTATTTTTTTTGTAAAAAATTATACGTTAAAAAAATTGAATTAAGTTGCTCAAACCTCACCCTCCCATACTTTCCTTCTCCCACTCTATCCACATTCCCCTAAGGGTTTCTGACCAAGTCTACGAAACCCTAAACAAAAATTGCATGGACTTTCACGGTTTCGACAGCAGTCTATTTTTGACGATCTGTATCTCGAAAAATATTACCTTTTTCAAAATTTCGTTTATTGAGATCTCTAGAGCACCATCAAATATACTTTCTTATTTTTTTTCTTTTTTGAGAATTAGATTTTTAGGAAGGTTTTTACTCTCTCCTGAAAAATTTGTGCCGATGGACTTAAATGGTTATGTCATGACACCCTTCAGTTACTCAGCTCATCAAGAACTAAAAAATTTTTTCTATTAGAAATTGATCGCACGAAATTCTCTTTCTTTTCGGCCCGCCCTATTAAACAATCAAGATTAATGAATTTTCTCGATTTTCCTAATCCTTATATACTGCAGTGTCATCACAATAAAATAGAAAATGTAATCACTTGGACAGCTATTCAAGTGACGAGCTGTCTACAATACACATGTCGTACTCTTCTTTTGATGAATAACAGCAAAATTAAGAAGAAAACCCTTCTACGTTTTCATCAAGGACGATGAAAAATTTCAAAAAGGGAGGACTCATTTACAATTAGGGAGACTCATCCAATCTCGAATTCAACTGTGATAATTGCACTACTTATGATAATGACGCTCGGTTAATGAAAGAAACCATGTACATGTTTTACCGGTATAAGATAATTAGATATTACATGCATTACATATATATGCTTATAAACTAAATATATGAAATTTCAGTTATATGGGTAATAGGCATATATATACATGTATATGAACAAATGTATAATAATATTTTGGCGTTTTGTAGTCAACATCTCATTCACCTGATAGCGTACAACATGCAGTGCACAAGTGAATGATTACGTGAATAGTCAGACATGCTGTAACCGAAAGTGTCGGACTAGATGCATTAGGATCACCGGAAGTATCAGTAGAGGGAACTTACATATTGGTCGCTCTCATGACTCAATACTCACTAGCGTAAATAATTAAAAATTCAAACTTCCAGATCGCACTTGCTCAATGTATTATGGGCAGGGCACGTGCTCATTCCACTATTCGCAACGTACGTGATCATTCCACTCCACAGTGGGCCATAATCCAAATTCTTGAACAAATCTTCAAACATCAAAACTATAACTACTACTTTTTCGATAGAACTTTTACTTTATTTATTCCACACACGACGGAAATGGCCACCTTTTTCCCCTGAAAATATAGGCGAAAGTCGCATATATTTCCCGTAAACCGCATTTGCGGGGCGAAAGTAAAATTAGCGGGGCGAAATTGAAAGTAGCGGGGCGAAAGTAAAATTCGCGGGACTAAAGTAAAATTGACATTTTTTTCTTTTTTTTGTCGACGGTCGCCATATTGAAAATCTGAGTTGCTCCGAGTCAATCAGAATTCGAGCCAGCAAGAAAGCTATGGAAAAATGCGACGGACCAGCTTTTCAGGGCCAAAAGGTGGCCACGGTCGAGAGTGGAATAAATTACTATATGTACCACAAGAGGAAAGTAGATTTTTCCCTCGGGTAATTACTGCCCTCGGGAAAAATATTGCTCGAGCAGTAACCCGTATGGAAAAATTTCCTGGCAGTCTTGAATTATGCTAAAGCGGGTACAGTTTCTCTCAAGCCTGTCTTATCACGCAAAACTAACCTGGCGCTACACTGGCGCCGTCTAGTTTTGCTACGTGTTTGATTCTAACCTTTCTGCTGTCTAGTCCCAGTCTTGGCGCTATCTAGGAGTTCGTTACGAATTTGAATATATAAAGATTGTCCAGATTTTAGATAGTTTCTAGATAGAATCACGGTTTGGACTTGAACAAAAATTAAAGAGGTGAATTCAGAAAATAATCATTTTTGAATAAAATATTTAGGAAATTACAATACAGAACTGCACAAATGCTCAAGCAATAATTATGTAATTGTACACTATTACATCTTTAAGATAGTAAGCAATAATTGTTGAAGGTGAACTGTATTCTTAAGAACTATGTTTCTTAAGAATGTTTAAAAATATTTTCTCTCAATTGAATTATATAGTAAAGTTATAATAAATTTATATTGAATTTATAATAATTATTATATGTATAATAATATGTATAATATTGATGCTATTCCAGAAAATCAAATATTATAAATGACTTATTTAATTTATTTTAATTATTTATTGATTGCGTAAATGATAATTAAGTCTAACGTATCGATTATTTGAAATAATAAACAATCATTATTTCGTAACCAAATCGCAAGTAAAATCATACAAACTTTATTATTTTCAATGATTTATTCACACATCAAGCACTTTTAATGTTTATAAATTGTTCATGTTTGATTGAAATAAATATTAGGATGTAATGAATTGAATTTCGTATTCGATAAGAATGAAAAAAAAATTAAGTTTTAGATGGCCGAGGTGTTAAGGCGGCGGGACAAAGTTACAACAATATAATAGGAAGTTACATCAGAAGTTCGACACCCGGCGTATGTACAAGAGATTTGCGGAAACTCATTTCTTCATGTTTTTGTACACAAAAACTTTTTTTATATTTTTAATTAACTGCAAAATCTCGCCAGTCCCAGGACTGGCGCTGATCAGCGAGCCAAGGACAAAAAAGTTCTAAGTTCGATTAGCCAATTTTTTTGACATATTTAACAAAGTTACAGGGTGTCTAAAATGATAGAAAATAAGAAATCCACACTATCAAAATAAGACTTTTTTTTCTTATTACCTTGACAGTCTGGTCTGGTCCAGGTTTGGCGCTGATCAGCGATTTAAAATTCATCTATTTTGTTGGAAATTTGTCTTTTTTGGTAGAAAAATAATCTTATTGATTAAAAATTCATCTTTCTGGTCATAAATTACGAGGAATCTATATTATCATCAGGGTTGGTGACAGCCGAACAAATAATGATATTTTTCACATACCGTGAAATAGAAATCAGCACTATCGATCTAAGATAATCCCTTAATTGCAATTTTCTATGAGAAAAGATTTTCTTCTACGCTCCGCTCTTTTTTCACAGAAAGTTTAATATTAATTTTCAAATTCCTAACTCCATCTATTTTGAGAAGACCTTAAGAAATTATATATTTAAGGGGTTACCTTAGAACGATAGTGTTGATCTCTATTTCACGGTATGTGAAAATTATCTTCATTTGAGCGGTTTTTACCAGCCCCGATGATAATATAGATTCCTGGTGAATATTTTGTTGAAAATTCTGAAAAAAAACTATTACATTTTTCTTTGAAAATAGATCTTTTTTGTTGAATAACGTAACAAAAATAAAAAAATAAAATATATCTTTTGTTGGCCCAAAGAAATTAATTCTTTGGCGGCATTTTCAAATAATCGGAAGCCAATGTTTTTAAATTGGAGACAGTCTACGTCACGTTTACAATTTCACAATATGACCTTCTTATTATTTGAATAGAGATAAGAATGCCACTCCAACTCTTTATCATTTCTATTTTTCACAGTTTCAATTTTTATAACTTTTTAAAATTATTTTATACATTTCTAAGTAAATTTATATATTTGGATCAAGCAATTAGTTCCTTTCTACTATAGAATTAGGAAATATCTCAACTGATCGGATTACAAATTTTCTACTTATCTTTAGTGGCTCGTTTTTCGCTAATCGAATCTGTAAAATTCCGCGATCCACATGGGTGCGAAGCCGATGATCGCCCCCCCCCCCAGGATATTCTGAATTCCATTCACTTTTTTCTTTTTCACGGAAAAAAGGAGACAAATTATAAAAAATATTTATATTCATATTGTGGCAAAAGATTATTTATCTTAAAATTCATGAATTCACCTTGTCCAAATGTCAATTTGACAGTTTATCATAGCATACGTCAGTTTTGACATCATGTTCGACTTTTAGTATGTAACATGAAGTTGCTCGGCATGCATGAAAACTGGAAATGCTTTATAATTGATTTTCAAGTTATTACTTTTCTACTTTGGATTTTAAAAAGCTTGATCTATAATTTGAGAGCGATCAATTTTTAACGATTTAATTTCACGAACCAAATTTTAGATTAGTTCAGTTTTAAGCAAAGTTTGGAATTATTTAATTTTTAACGGTTCCATTTGCCTTGGATTCCTTATTTTTTGAAACTTCCAATTAGAAATCATATAATTTTCAACGTTTTAACAATAATTAAACTTTGAAGGTTTACAATTTTTAAAATTCTTCAATTTTGGCGAGAGAAAATCACAGTGGTTGTTTTTTTACATCAATCTCATTTTTTTAAATAATAAAATCTATCCAATAACTTAGAATGTCATTCGGTACTACATAATATGATACCTCTTAATAATTTTTATCATCTTGAAAATTTCTGTAATTTCAATTCAAAATTATAATTTTGAATGCGTAATTCGGGAAAGGTTTGATTTTTGAAACCTTGAAACAAAAGTTGTTTAGTTTAAAAGCTCAAATTCGCAAATATTTGTTTTGAAGTTTCATAATTTTACATGCTCAATCAGGAACGTTACTAATTTTGCAATATTCAGTTTGTTATGCTAGGTTTTTTAACCAGATAAAACTAATTTCAAATAAACAGTTTTTGATGCGTTTTTATAACTATTCAATTTTTGCGAAAATTAAATTTGAACTTTAAAAAACTATAAACTATAAAAAAAACTATAAAATATAGAAAAGCAAGCATTGGGCAGGATCTGTGCAGATACTATAGTCATCAAGAATACATGCCTCTTTTAATATTAATTACAAGAATGTAGTACTTAAAATTAAAAATAAAAAATAAAAAACCCTTTAATTCTTCAAAATCCTATTAAAATCCCCTCAATCTTATGAAATTCCTTTTCATACACCTTGAAATATCATAGAATGACTTTGAATACTTACAATCCGTTGAAATAAAATCCTTTGAATCTTTTTCAATATCCTTAAACCTTATGGTTCCAATAAAATCCTTCTAAATCTTCTAAAATTCTAAAAAATTCTTTAAAACCGCATACAATTTTTTGAATTACTTAAAATACTTAGAGTCCTTGGAAATTCCTTCAAATTTTTTAATTCTCTTGAAAATTCCTTGGAATCCTTGGAATTACCCTAAAATGTTTCAAATCCTTCGAAATCTTTGAAAATATCTTGAAATTTTTTAGGCGCTTGGAAATTCTTGGGAATCTTTTAGGATACCCTTCAAATCCCGTAAAAACATATAAAGTTCTGAAAATCTATTAAAAATGTTTAAAAATGTTTTCAAGTTTTTGCAATCGTTTGAAATTTCTCAATTCTTGTGAATAAATTCTTTTAAAATCTGCAAGACTTTTATCGAGGTGGGTAAACCTGGAAGTACCACCATGCCCAAACAATGTATAACCAATGCCAGAATTAAGGGCTCATTTAAGGCTCATTTGAAACCTAAAAGCCAAATTTTGGGCTCTGCATTTAAAAAACGCATGGTACTGCCAGCTTTACGTAAAGCTAGCAGTACCATGGTAGAAATATTTGTTAAATCAACTTTTATCTCTCACAGGAATTGAGGGCTCATTTAGGGCTCTTAAATGATCCCCGGCGCAATTTTTCAATAACAACCCCTATCATAGATAAACTACCCTGAAAAACAAATATGAAATAATTATAAAAGTGAGTAAATCAGAATCAAGGACTCATTTTAGGCTCTCCAACGACCCCAAAATCAATTTTACAAAACCATACCCTAACATTCGAAAAGCACCCCTTACCCAAAAGTACTCACATAGTGCAAGAAAAAGTATTGCGTCAGTTTGAAATATTTTTTAGTTGTCCAAAAACATCAAAAACTATTTCAAAAACCACCCCTAAGACTCGAAAACTACCCCATGAAGGAATTTGACATTAAAGTGAGAATGAAGTATATTAGCAGTTTTTGCTTTTCTTGGACCGTGCACAAACAGTGTATGCCCTATGCCAGAATTAAGGGCTCATTTAAGGCTCATTTCATACCCAAAAGCCAAATTTTTGGCCCTGAATTTTTTTTTTTAAATGCATGGTACTGCCAGCTTTACGTAAGGCTAGCAGTACCATGGTAGAAATATTTGTTAAATCAAGTTCTTTCTTCCACAGGAAACCAGGGCTCATTTAGGGCTTTTTGAATGACCCAAGACGCAATTTTCTAAAAACAACCCCTATCACAGAAAAACTACCCTAAATTTATAATAGCAGTGACGCTCAGTGGTAGCTATTTCTGTGCTTTCGCTGCGTAGCCCTGTACCATTAGCGAAGCGTTCCAGGCACATAACCCGCGGCAAGTCTAGTCATCTGGAATGAAAGACCCTTTTATCGTTATGAGATTATTGCTTGTTACAAGAATTGAAATTATGAAAGCGTGGCTTGATTCAATTCTAATTAGCTGAAATAATTTATTTATATAATTAGAAGAAAGTGAAAAAAGATTAATGAAAATCGGTTAATATTTCCACTAATACTGCAAATATTAACCGATTTTCATTAATATTTTTTCACTTTCTTCTAATTATATAAATTAATTATTTCAGCTAATTAGAATTGAATCAAGCCATGCTTTCATAATTTCAATTTTTGTAACAAGCAATCAGTGTTAAAAATTTCTGCTGGAAACTTCCAATAAATGTATTGGAAGTTTATTTCCGAAACGTAAGGTAACGCTACAATACAAAATGTTGTAGTTTCCAAATGCTGGTATTGTTATTGTACTTCACATGTATTGGAATTTTACAATACATGTCCAGTAGCCAGTAACACTTCTGTATCATACTGGCGGCTGGATATCTCGACACCGGTTGAACCGAAAAATTAAAAAAAAAATCATAAATAATTTCTCAGGATATTCATGGAATTTACGGAATTAATTGTATACCATTAAGCCATTTCCCTTTCGGGGTAGGCGTGACACTACCCGATTCGGGTAGTGTTTCTAGGTTGATAACTTGTAGTAAATAACTACAAGTGTGGGCTCACCACACCCATGATGTGCCAACAGCACTCAGTTTTCTCGAATGGTCACCCATCCAAGTGCTAACCGCGCCCAACGCTGCTTAACTTCAGTGATCTGACGAGAACTGGTTTTTTCAGCGTGGTATGGCTGTTGGCAATTGAATTCTCTAAATTCATAGAATTCAAGGAATTCATGGAATTCCAGGATTTCACGGAATTCATGGAATGCAAGAAATTCATTGAATTGACGGAATTCACGGAATTTGTGATATTCACGGAATTCATGGAATTCATGAGATTCATAGTATTCCAGGAATTCAAAGAGTTCACGAAATTAAAGGAAATCACGGAATTGGCGGAATTCATAGAATTCACAGAATAAATGGAATTCAAGGAATTCAAGGAATTTATGGAATTCAAGGAATTCACGGAATTTACGGAATTCACTAAATCTAAGGAATTCACGAAATTCAAGGAAATGACGCAAATCAAGGAATTCATGGAATTCACGGAATTCATTGAATTCACGGAATTCATGGCATTCGTGGAATTCACAGAATTCATGGAATTCATAGTATTCAAGGAATTCCAAGATTTCACGGAATTAAAGGAAATCACGGATGCCAACGGCCATACCACGCTGAAAACCCCAGTTCTCGTCAGATCACTGAAGTTAAGCAGCGTTGGACGCGGTTAGTACTTGGTTGGGTGACCATTCAAGAATACTGAGTGCTGTTGGCACATCGTGGGTGTGGTGAGCCCACACTTGTAGTTATTTATAACTACAAGAAAAACCTAGAAACACTACCCGAATCGGATAGTGTCACGCCTACCCTGAAAGGGAAATGGCTTAATGGTATACGGAAATGGCGGAATTCATAGAATTCAAGGAATTCATAGAATTCACGGAATTAATGAAATTCAAGGAATTGATGGAATTCAAGGAATTGACGGACTTCGAGAAATTCACGGAATTTACGGAATTATCGAAATCTAAGGAATGCAAGAAATTCATGGAATACACAGATTTCAAGGATTTCAGGGAATTGAAGGAAATCACGGAATTCGAGGATTTCATGGAATTCAAGGATTTCATGGAATTCACGGAATTCATGGGATTCAAGAAATTCATGAAATTCAAGGAATTCGTGGAACTCATGAAATTCACGACATTGAGGAAATTCACGGTATTCAAGGACCTCACGAAATATAATGAATTCAAGGAATTCATGGAATTTAATAAATTCACAGAATTAAAGGAATTCATGGAACTTGAATTTCAAGAATTCCGTAAATTCAGTGAATTTCATGAATTCAGTGAATTCCGCGAACTCCATTAATTTTGTTAATTCATTGAGTTTCGTGAATTCAATGAATTCCTTGGATTCCGTGAATTACTTGGATGCCACGAATTTCTTGAACACCTTGAATTCCATAAACTATAAACACCATAAATTCCGCGAATTCGATTGATTCCGTGAATTCCTTGAATTCCATGAATTCCGGCAATTCCTTGAATTCCATATACTTCGTGAATTCCATATACTTCGTGAATTCCGTTAATTCCGTGAATTCCATAAATTTCGTGAATTTCTTAAATTTCATTAATTCCGTGAATTGCATTAATTCCGCGAATTCCATAAAATCCGTGAATTCCGTGAATCCCGTGAATTCCACAAATTTTTTGATTTCCTTAAGTTTCATGAATTCCGTGAATTCCATGAATTCCACGAATTCCATAAATTCCGTGAATTCCATCAATTTCGTGAATTCCTTAAATTACATGAATTCCGCGAATTCCGCGAATTCCGTGAATTCCATTAATGGTGTAAATTCCTTGTGCACAATTTTCGATTTATAAACGCTACAATACATGTATTGGAATTCTCGACGGTGACTTCACGATTTACAGCACTTACAATACATGTATTGCAATTTCGTCATTCCAATACCGCGTTTGGAATTTTACCTTATGCTTTTATTGTAGAAGTGTTGGAGAATTCCAAACATTTTTAACAGTGTATAGGACCCGTGCTAAAACGTTTATACTACTTCCTAAATCTGAAGTAGTAATTAGTAATTCCTAAATAAAATGAATTTAATTCTTCAGTTAGGCTTAGTAATTGGAATACTAAGCCTTACTAAATAAATTAGCAGTTTTCTACTAAAGATTGTGAGAAATGCTTACTAAAGCAATTACTAAACGACTTTGCAATATTTCAGGAGTACAAAACTATTGCCTATTTAGAATTTAGATGTAGAGCGTATGTTTATTCGTCAGTCGATAAAAATGATCATTTTCACCTTGTGCATTTAAATTTCAAACAATGAACATTTAAATAAGATTAAAATGTATTTACATCACAGAAAAAATGATGTTCAAAATATGAGTAGTAAATATTCTGTCCATATAGAAACGGAAAAAAATTTTTAGTTTGAACAGAAAAGTGCTGAAAAATCAAATAAACAAAAGTAACGCACATTTAAAAAAAGTAATTTTTGTTTTTTAAAGAGGAAACTGTGTTTCCGAATCATAGATTTGCATACCTTTGAATTAGGTACATTGCAGTCCCGCTATAGAGACCGTCTCGGGGGTACCCTTAATGGCCTGTGTGCTTGAAGTTCTGAACGTTCAAATAAACGAAATTTTTCACTGATGACTTTATAAACCAGAAAAAGTGCTCAAATGTTTGTTCACTTATATTGGAAATAATTTATTATTGAAACAGAATTATAATGCATATTTTGAATTGCAGTTGCAGCGATATTTATTAGTAAAATAGAAATAGGGAAAAATATTTTGTTCATTTGAACGTTCGAAACTTCAGGTACATTAATGGCCTTCGTTCTATCTCGGGACTCTCTAAACCATAAACAATCAGGGCCGTCTGAACTTTTTGTCTTAAAAAAATATTTTTTCTTGTATTTTTGCCATTTTGGTTTTATAATATCATAATGACAGTGAAAATGTTTGTGCTCGAAAATCAAACTTTATCAAAGTATTGATTTTTGAGTATGTCATTTCCCGATTTTTTCTCGGTTCGCAAACATTTTTCACGGTCAGTAAAATTGAAATATTCGAACTCTAAAGCTTAACATCTTTCCATTTGAAGTAATAAGAAAAAAACTATAAATTAAAGCATTCAAAGTGGAACCCTTGAATTTTAAACTTTTTGAGTTGAAGTTTAAAAGTTTTTTAATTTAAAAATTTTGTATTCGAATGCTCAGGAATTTAAACCTATGAAATGGAAGGTACCAGCCCTTGTCTTTTATGAGAGGAACATTTATAGCAAGACTGCAGTGTATATATCACTTCGCGAGTTTATAAGTTGGAATCCCAGTTTTGGATAAATATGAAAATGTAAATGTAACATCAAATCCTGGTATAAATTTCATTTAATTTTATTTCAATCAGACATTTTTAATCTTGATATAATTTTCACATAAACTGTTAAATGAATGATAAATTATAGCTTAAAAACCTCTGTTAACATTATTCCCATTTAATTAGCGCTTTATTCACACTTGCAGCGTTTTTATTTAAGCTCTGTAATATGTTTTTTATCGATTTCAAACTGTCATTGATTGATAATAATAGTAAAAACAAATTATTCTGGAAATTCATATTTGGAAGATTTTGCCAATATCTTTGGACCAAATAAATTTCAAATCAGACAGGTTCTACACTTGAAGTTGCAGAATCTCTTGGGGACAAAATATGTTGTTTTTTAGAGGAAATTAGGCGATACGTATTTTCCGATTTGCAAAAAATTTTTGACCTAATTGAGATATTTGTCGTTTTGTGGCCAGGAGAATTTTTATTTCATTCGATGCACTTTCTGAGTACTTTTGGGTAAGCGGTAGTTTTCGAATGTTAAGGGATGGTTTTGGAAAATTGATTTTGGGGACGTTGGAGAGCCTAAAATGAGCCCTTAATTCAGATGTACTCACTTTTTTAATTAGTGCATATTTATTTTTCAGGGTAGTCTTTCTGTGATAGGGGTTGTTTTTGAAAAATTTTGCCGGGGGTCATTGAAGAGCCCTATATAAGCCCTCAATTCCTGTGAAAGAAAAAAGCTGATTTAACAAATATTTCTACCATGGTACTGCTAGCTTTACGTAAAGCTGGCAGTACCATGCATTTAAAAAAAAATGCAGGGCCCAAAATTTGGCTTTTGGGTATGAAATGAGCCTTAAATGAGCCCTTAATTCTGTCATAGGGCATACACTGTTTGTGCACCGTCCAAGAAAAGCAAAAACTGCTGATATACTTCATTCTCAGTTTATTGTCAAATTCCTCCACGGGGTGGTTTTCGAGTTTTAGGGGTGATTTTTGAAAAAGTTTTTGATGTTTTCGCACAACTAAAAAATATTTCAAACTGATGCAATACTTCTTCTTGCACCTTTTCGGTACTTTTGGGTGAGGGGTAGTTTTCGAATGTTGAGGGATGGTTTTGTAAAATTGATTTTGGGGTCATTGGAGAGCCTAAAATGAGCCCTTAATTCTGATGTACTCACTTTTTTAATTAGTGCATATTTATTTTTTAGGGTAGTTTTTCTGTGATAAGGGTTGTTTCTGAAAAATTGCGCCGGGGGTCATTTAAGAGCCCTTAATGAGCCCTCAATTCCTGTAAAAGAAAAAAGTTGATTTAACAAATATTTCTACCATGGTACTGCTAGCTTTACACAAAGCTGGCAGTACCATGCATTTTTTTTTTTAATGCAGAGCCCAAAATTTGGCTTTTGGGTAATAAATGAGCCTTAAATGAGCCTTTAATTCTGACATAGGGCATACACTGTTTGTACATGGTCCAAGAAAAGCAAAAACTGCTGATATACTTCATTCTCTGGTTATTGTCAAATTCCTCCACGGGGTGGTTTTCGAGTTTTAGGGGTGATTTTTGACAAAGTTTTTGATGTTTTCGGACAACTTAAAAATATTTGAAACTGATGCAATACTTTTTCTTGCACTTTGTGAGTACTTTTGGGTCTAAAATGAGCCCTTAATTCTGATGTACTCATTTTTTAAATTAGTGAATATTTATTTTTAGGGTAGTTTTTCTGTGATAGGGGTTGTTTTTGAAAAATTGTGCCGGGGGTCATTTAAAAGCCCTAAATGAGCCCTCAATTCCTGTGGAAGAAAAAAGTTGATTAAAAAAATATATTTTTGGCTTTTGGGTATTAAATGAGCCTTAAATGAGCCCTTAATTCTGGCATAGGTTATACATTTTTTGGGCATGGTGGTACTTCCGCTTTTGAACACTATTTTTTACAAATAAATAATAATATGGCCATTTTTTTACCTGAAGAGATTTAAAGGAAAGAAACTCTGCTTCTTTCAGAAAAGGAAAAAAGAACCCTTAGTTCGAAAAAGGCAGATAAAATTGTTTAACTAATTATTTAATCAAAAAGGATTTGATTTTAATTTTGAATACTTCAAATTTAGAAGAGTTCCAGTGTTTACAATGCTTTTATTTTTAAGTTAAGTATTCAGTATTTAAATTGAACATTTTTTCAGGAATTAAAGTTCAAAATTTTTAATGTATATACTGTATGTCTTGGAAAAATGTTTGATAACCGGGAAATTACCAGAAATTTTGTTTTGTTTCTAGAGGCCACTCTGAAATATTTATATTTGAGTATCTGACTCCTAATAAGAAATTTATCACGTGCATAGCACGCAAAATATGATTGCTAGTATAAAATGGGTTGAAAATTCGTCAATTAAATTAGTTATATCTCTCTATGTGTATACAATTTTCCGACGCCGCCCCCTCTAGGTCATTTCTCTGGATAGTACTTATTTTTTGCATGACGGAAAAAGCTATACAATTAAAATAACCTTCTTTAGGCACCCAAATTCATACTTATTCAAGCTGATACTTATTCAAGGCAAATAATTTTTACGACTTTTGCTAAATAATTGGAATTTGCCATAGAAAATAAGGAAAATATACAAACGAAAATTTTTTTGAAAATCGAAAAGAGAACTCTGTTGAAAAGCAGCACATGAAGAACCTGAATATGCATATTTTATTCCGATTCCATTGATCAATTTTAATACCCGGATTCTAATGAATTCTCATTTTTCTTAACTTTAATCAAACAATGAGAAGGCAATGTTTGAGCCAAGCTACGTCACGTCTAATATTTCACAATATTAACTCATTATGTCAACAGAGCTAAGAATGTTTCACTATTGCGTCGTTTTATTAAACTTTTTTTTCACATTTTCCATTTTTATAAACTTTTTAAATTATTATATACAGTCCTGAGTAAATTTATTTATGTGCATCAAGAAATTATTTTATTTTTAATTATTATTTCACTGCTAAATTAGCAAATACCTCAACTAATCGAATTATCAATTTTCTACTAGTCAATATATTGATCGATATTGATCCATTGTAATTTTATGATTGTAACAAATTCTTATTTTTCTAAACTTTGTTCAAACAATTAGGCTTTGACGTTGAAAAAGTAAGTGAAGAAAAAATGGTAGCTCAATGTATGGATGATCATTTTAAAGGTAAAAGTGTTGTACGTTGATGAGCCTGAAACCAATATGTCAAAAAAACGTTATAACTTATAGACCCAAAAGTATGAAAAAAGCATGAAAATTTGGCAGCTTTTAACAAAAAAGAACATTGGAGCATAGTCTTTTATTGAAAAAATAATTTTGAAAAATCTGAAAAAGTTCGTGGTGGTACTTTAAACATTTCTCAACAAATTTCCGTTGAAAAATTTGCAGAATATAACAAATTATTTGTTTTTGTACCTGAATATGTAACTCTACTATCTTCAGTTCTAATCAAGATAATGAAGTCATTTAAATTAGACGTCGTTAGTTGAACCATTGTAATTATTTACAATTTGAAAGAAGTATGTGTGAGAGCAAGAAAGCAAGTGTGACAAGCCCGCGGGATGCCTTTTTTATGGGATCGTCCTTGTATTTTCTCAGCTTATGCTTCGAAAGTTTTGCGTCACTTTTCGTTTCTATTCATTTAATAAAAGTAGCCCGCAAAGTATGATGACATTATTTTGATTAAAAAATATCATTATCAATATTATTTGCTTAGGAGTATCATATTCTTATTTCTTATTCATAATAATAAATCTCTAATACATCTTCAACAATGTTGTAGCTTAGGAAGTTTCCATGGAATTTTTCAGGTGGATAAATGATATATAATGTATCGATAGATTTATAGACTGAAAATGATGTGTAAGACGCACAAAAAAAGTAGGAAGCGTGAAGCTGATAGGATTCTTTGAATTTTGAAAACATGAAACGAATATTTTCTGGAAAGACCCACATTCCTTCATTTTTTACAATACACTGGGACTCCGATTTACAGGGGGTTTCGGGGGTACCGTCAATGACCTTCACAGTGAATCAGGGTTCTTCAACCCATTTTTCTTCTCCTTTTTGCCTGCATGCTTTCCGTTTAGGCGCGGCTAAATCAGTTTTGAGACCGGTATCATTTTTTTATTTAAATATAATTTTCGAATTGAAGGGGCGCACATCGAAACGAATCAATGCACATTTGGCACATTTGTTGAATGAAGGTACAACAGGTTTTTTCTGTTAACTGTCACCGCTCAAGATAGACGATGGGAACATTTTTACATTCTCATCATAATGAGAAGGTATTGGTTTTATGAGAAAAATGACTTTCGCGGATTTCATAAAATGTGGACGTTTTGAGGCCCCCCGAGTCAGAAAAAAAATAGTTTCTACATCGGTGTCTGTCTGTCGTTGTCGTTGTAGTCCGTAAACACGATGATATTTGAAGGAATTATCCGATTGGATTGCCCTTTGACACAATCTATAAGGGTGTGAAAAGAAAGGATGAGTTCGTCAGCCAGCTATTTTGGACGAAATTTCAAAATGTTAGAGCATTTAAAAAATTTTGGAAACAATTTTTTTTCAGAATTCAGAAATTCTATGTACGGCTTTTTGTAGTACTCAAAAACACGAACAATTTATTCTCATAAAATTTTCAAAATAAAAAAAAACTAACGAAAATTAACATTTTAAGCCAAACAACGCACGATAGGAAAAAAAGTCTCAAAGAAAAAAATTGCTTTTTGAAAGCCCCACAAGATTATCACAAAAAAATTTTACATTTTTTTGAAAAATCGAAAATTCATAATTTGATTGCACAAAAAATTACGGAAAATCAAAACTTTTATTTTGCGGTCAAACCATGCAAGATACGAAGAAAGATGAATCGAAAAAAATTTGCGCATAAAAAAATCTACAAATTTGTTACAAACCAAATTTTTTATGGAACACGTAGTTTTTGTTTTATTCGTAAAAAACGAAATTAAAAAAAAAAAATTTTTGGATAAACGACACAAGCTATGAAAAAAATGAATAGTTAAAAGTTGCTTCTCCAACAAAGAGTCACAAATTTGTCATTAATCATTTTTTGATATGACGCGTAGTTTTTGTTTGAATCGTAAAAAACAACATTATAAATAAAAAAATTAATTTTTTGAAAAAGGACACAAGGTACGAAAAAAATAAATTAGACAAAAATTTTCACCCAAAGGGATCTACAAAATTTGTTATGAATAATTTTTAGATAGAACAAGTAGATTTTCTTCCAATCGTAAAAATATGATTGAAAATAAAAAATTAAACTTTTTGAAAAACGACCCAAGAGACGAAAGAAATGAAAAGACCCATGTTGTTCAACCAAAAAATATCTACAAGTTTTGTTATAAACTCTTGTTATAAAAATATATTAAAAATAAAAAGATTCACTTTTCGGAAAAACGACACAAAAGCTAAAATAACATATTATTTGACCAAATTTTTCGCCTAAATTATATCTAAAAATTTGCTTCGAACCACTTTATGCGATGATGCGTATTTTTAGTTTAAATCGTAAAAAAAAGCATTGAAAGTAAACAAATTAATTTTATGAAAAAGCGACACAAGTTGCAATAAAATGTATAATAACAAAATTGTTTTTTTTTATAGGATGCGCAATTTTTTAATTATAAAAACTCACAAGTGATTCATATCGTTTCATCAAAGTTTTTTATCTCTCAGTCACCTACTAATAGTGCAGAAATGTAATTCTCAATTTTTAATTAAATTGAAATCTGCATTTCTTAGAAAGCAAAACCACTGGAGATGTTTCAATTATACTGTTGGGGTCGGAAATCACTTTAAAATGAGTGTGAAAAATATCCCCTACCAGGAAAAGTAGTTGAATTTTTTAAAGTTTCATATGACATCCCTTGAAGATTCAAAGAAAGTAAGCGAAATTTCCTAAAACCCAAAATATCAGAACATTTTTTTATTATACTTTTGGGGTAAGGAATCACTTTACAATAAATGTTGAAAACATATCCTAGTAGGTAAACTCGCTGCATTTATTTGAAGGGTTGCTGTAACATCCCTTAAAGATTCAAACTAAAAAATTGACGTTCCCCTACAACCAAATTATAAAATTTCTCGCGTTATCGAAAAGTCTTAGTCAGATTTGTCTAGTTCAAACAAGTTTTGTAGAGCATGTACGTTAGAAAAAACCAGTGTGTATTTACCTAAGATACAGACAAATCGTCGTTTCTGTTAAGCATGACGCTTTAAACACTATTCGTTATATCATGAAAGTGACAATTTCTTGTCAGCGAAAATTGTTGTAAATTTTTCACTGAAACTCCTGGAGCCCAAAAGTAGCTCAGAACATTAACCAATTTCAAATGGCTGATAAACAAGCAGTTTTTTTAGATTACAATTTTTTTCCACAAAATCACATTTCTCAGTAAGAAGGCTTGCATTGATCGGGATTAAAAAATGTAATTCACTTGAATACCTGATTTTTCCGGTCGTCTCCTAAACCGTCGGGGAAATAGGTATGAGAAAAAATCAATCCCCTTCAATGCGCCTTGAAAATTTCAACAGAATAGTACTGAAAGGAATGGAAAAATACGAAAATCCGTAGTCAGGATCAATAAAATTGAATCCCTGCCAATGAACGTCGAAAATTGCACGGAAAGGTACTGAAGGGGATTGAAAAGTTCGAGTACCCAAAGAAGGAATAGAATGGATTTAAATAAATTAAATTTCAAAACGCTTGGTTGAATTAAAATGGAAATGAATTATTAGCGAATATTTTATAATTTTTGATAATTAAGTGGCAATTGCGCAGTAAAATAAAGAATTGTAATTACATGGAAAAAAGTAGATCGTTAGAAGACCTCTCTAAACCAGTACTTCTAACTAGTTTAAATTGAAGCGCAGCTTTTCGTCGTGAATTTTGTTAAAATTACTATTTTGTATTCAGGTGAGCTAAACTGACTTTTTAAAAGAGTAGGATGAACAATTTCAAATAGTAGGATGCACTTCACCACTTGGTAACCGTCCACACTCAGGAGAATAATAGTTACTATTTCCTGTGGTATGCCTTACTTCTGTGAAGAGTAACTTCGCCGATTTCGCATTGTTACGCATATATGTATATATGTATATGTGCACTGCACGCATTCTATACACGATTTATAAATAGATTAGCTCGAAACTTTCGACAACAAAAATCATGTAAAATGTCGATCGATTTGAAAAGGAAAACATTATTTTATTATATCATTACTGCACTTAATTTACGATTATTCTTACACAATTGCACGCACACAGCCTTACACATATGATCGCACGCTCAAACGCTTTGAAAAATCGCCCCCGCTGGGGAATCGAACCCTACCTAACTACCTAAAAACCTGTCCTAAAACCTAAATCTAGCGCACGCATTAGTCAAGTGAGCTACGAAACCGCTTAGATTTTTCTGAGAAACTCTCGGTCAAACGGTTTCTCTGAGAAAAACGGGGCCAGCTAAGAAATTATAATAAATGTTGACTTAGATTTTTTTTAATTAATCTCTTACTGATGATTTCTAATATTTTGTAACGAGTTTGGGAACAATATTTTGCTTAGAAGTAATAACTCACACAGTAAATATATTATTAGTAATTTATATGTTAAAATTATATGTTATTATATTATATGTTTTTTTTATATTATAAAATGAGTTAAATTACAATTTTTAAAAAGTACATATTTTGTATTATTGAAAATTAAGGCTTGAAAAAATGTTTTTGAATGAAAGTTTTGGAATTTTTAATTTGATTTTATTACCATCTCACTTTATTTAAAACGCAACATTCATTTACATAACTCATATATAAATAAAATATAGTTTAAACATCGTAATAATATATCAAATGCAAAATCGAAATCACTATTTCAAGATGAGACAAACGTTGAATAGTGATTAAAAGTTAAATTTTTTGCACAAATAACATTTTTTTCATGAGATCTGGGGATGCTGAATTAGAACAAAAACGGTTTAAAAAAAAATTCGGTTCCGAGAAATTAATATCAGGGTGCACACTCTTCCCCTGTTTTTCTTAGTTTCCTCTTTTTTCTTGAAATTCCCCTTTTCCCCCCTATTCTCAAAAAACTTCCCCTTTTTCCCCTTTTCTCTTTAAATATGCGATATTTGAAATTTTACCCATTATAGAATAATAATTGAAGCAATTATAGCACTTAAATATATTATTTATGAATAAATAAGGTACGCGTCCCAAGTGCAAACCATTAACAATAAATACTCTTAAAAAAATTTGAAGATGAGACATTTTAAAGCAAGTTGAAAATGTGAAAACTGGAGACAGAAGTGATTATCCAATATAAAATTGGAACAGTTACAAAATATATAGTATTTTTCAAATAAGTATTAGAAAATTAATACATTTTAGTTGAAATGTACAAAGTTAAATACCTAATTAAAAAATGGAATATTCCAAATTCATGAACTGCAATTTTAAATGTTCTAACTTGAGCCATTTTTAATTTTTTTAAATCATTACTTAAAAATTTAACTATTGTTGAAACTTTTTTTTTTCGAAAATTAATTTTTTCAAACTCCCAATAGAACTATTCCGATTGTGTTTGAAAATTGATATTTTTTAGTCGGAAATTCAACTATTTGGTTGCAAGTTCAAATTTCGTTCAAAAGTAATATTTTTTGGCAGAAAGTTGGTTAAAAATGTAACTATTTGGTTGAAAATATATTTATTTTGTTGAAAAGATGTCTTTTTGGTTGAAAATCAAACTCCTTTGTTAAAAATTAATTTTTCAAACTGAAAATTGCAATTTTTGATTAAAAATTATTTTTTGTATTGAAAGCTTATATTTGTGAGTTAAAAATTCGAGTGTATTGTAGAAAGTACTTTTTTTTGGCACGAAAATTCAATAATTTGGTAGAAAATTGGTTTTTTCATTTGAAAATTAGTTTCTTGAAATGAAAATGTAGCAATTCCATTTTTGGTTCAAAGTTGATCTTTTTTATTTTGAAAATTCAAATATTTGGTTAAAAATTTATATAATCTGTTAAAAATTCGTCCTTTTTTTGTAGAAAAATAATCTTCTTGCTTTAAAATTCAACATTTTGAATACAATTTTTTTTTCTCTATTGGATAAAAAATCTTTTTTGGTTGAAGACTCAACTCTTGTTGAAAATTCATGTTTCCGGATTGAAGATTCAACTGTTTTGTAGAAAATTCGAATTTTCTCTGGAAAACTCAATAGTTTGGTGGAGAATTCAACTAATTGGACGAATTTTGAACTACTTTGTTAAAAATTCATTTCTTAGTTAAAAATTCATCATTTTAGTTCATGTTTTTTCTTGTTTGTTAAAACGGAGTGTCTCGTCGTCCCGAAATTCGGGACTAGTCCATCCTCTTTTCCAACTCCCCCAATTTTTCGGGACGACTAGCCACAGCCTTGTTGAAGACTAGGTTTTTTAACTAAAAATTGTAGAAAATTCTTCTTTAAGGCTTCAAAATTCAACAATTTGGAAGAAAATTCAGTTTTTTCAATTGACAATTAATTTGTTGAAACGAAAATGTAACTATTGAATTTTTGGTTATAAACTGATGTTCTTAATTCGATAATTTAACTGTTTTGTTCAAAAATTATCTTACTTGTTAAAAATTCAAAATTGCGAAATTTAAAAATAAATTTCTTGCTGAGTTACAATTTGTTTGAAGATGTGCAAGTTGAATATGTCGAAACTGAAATTTATTCAGCTTGAACCAAAGAAACATTTTTTTATTTTGCTTTTTGGGAAAAAATGTTTGTCGTGAATTAGGATTTTTGGGATTCCATATCTTTTTTGCAATTTTCGAACGTTATAAACACCGCGAAAAAAATGTTTCCCATAGATACAAAATAATAACATGTTTCTTTGGTTCAAGCTGACTTGATTTCAGGTGCAAATCAATCCAAAAAACACATTTTTGTATATTTTCAAAAAATTTTAAATAAGGCTAATTTCTTTTAATTAAAAAAAAATTTTAATTGTAAATTTAAAAAAGAGAACAGAAAGTATTAACCGATGTCAAATTTTTTTCTCTACTTGTTTTGGATGCCGACCCACAAATTGTTATCCCTCAGCTCAAACGATTCGATTAATTTTAGCATTTTTACTTCGCTCCAGTGAAGAGTTTAGTTTTAAATTTAGATTGATAGTATTAATTATAGTAAGGATGAAATAACAAATCTTGAAAAGAAATATTTATGAAAACCATGTTAAACATATCAAAATTGTGTACTTAACTAATTTTATTTTTTCCTGGACTTTCTTATATCATTCTGGATAGATTTCCAACGATCTAAGTATATCCAATTTTTGAAAATAAATCTTTAATGGCAGAATTCATTGAAAAATCATTAAAAATTATTCAAAAATGTAACATTTCTTACAAAAAGGTTGTTTGTTCTTTTCGACATATGAAAATAAATGTTTAATCTTTCCCCTATTTTCCCCTTTTTCGTGAGAAAACCACCCTGTTTCCCCCTTTTTGAGCTCCTTTTACGCTGTGATCCTTGTAATATCAAAGATCGCGATATCACAGTAGTATAGTAGATTTTATTGTTGTTGAAAATCTGAAAAAAGTGAGAAAATATATTTTTTCTCTCATAAAATGGTAGTCATTTCTACAAATATCAGTGTGAAAAAATTATTACTATGTTAAAATTGGGAATTAATTTGAACTAAAATTTTATTACAAATTATTTTTTAATTATTGTTTCAAAAAATGATATGTCGGAAACAATGTTTTATTCTACTAAAAAAAAATTCTTCCAGATAATATAATATTTGAACCTAGGTGGCTTAATCAAGTACGATCCTAATCATTTTTGTGTTATAAGAAATTAAAAATATCATAAGCAGAAAATTCCATAGTAGAAATAATGTAAAAGAAGTATTTTTTTTATATATAATTCTTCAGAATATTTTTAAATTCTGAAAATTTGGTACAAAACAAAAAAACGGTATTGAAGTATAAAGTAGAGTTATTCACTATGTTCATTTATAATAATTATCTCAACTAATATTATGATAAAATAGAAAACTGAAATATTAATTAAATTAATTATATATTAATTATAATATTAATTATAAGTAAATTGAAAAAATAAAAGACAGCCTAGCGAGGTAAAGTTTAATTAAAGGCACCCACATGATTTAACCCAAAGTTCTTTGCGATTTAATTTTTCTTCTCGATTTTTAATGTAAATCCTATTATATAATTTTTATCATGCCGATACGCATGGCTTAAATAAAGAACTAAAAATACCATTTTTGAACCTAAAGGGCAGATTTTTTAAAAAACGGATAGATGAAACATCTTTTTCTACACATAAAAATTAAACCAGAATGAAACTTTGCGAGAGTGTTTCCTCAATATGCGATATAATATCATTATACGTTTAAAATACACAGTACTATCAACAAAAGCGAAATTAATTACTCTAATTTTTTCACTATCCTCATTTCATCATTTATATATAAAAAATAATAGTATTGCTTGTGGTGTAACGTAATTATTATCCATCAATTGCCTATCTACTCAATTACTTATTCATTAACTATTATCAATTCATTTTCGTTTTGTTTTCATCTTGACTTTCACCTTATTATTATTACTCGATGTATATATATTTTTAATTAATTAATTATTCATTCACCACTTAATAAAATTGATACATTTAACAGCAACAATTTTTTACAATCCTTAAAATTATTAATTTTAACCACCTTTTTCACTTTATTTATAGCTCATACCTTTCAAAAGTACATTATATTTATTTATATTTTTATTTATTTAAATATATCAAAAATCTTATTCAAAGATTAACAAAAATTGAAACTTTTAAACTTCTATTTGAAAAAATGGATTTAAAATATTTTTACACAGATTTTTCCGAAGGTACCAATGGGAATTAATTTCATTTGAAATATATGCTATATTTTGGAATTCTAAACAATGTCATAAAGATTCATTCTGAATATATTAGAGGAAAATTAAAAATTTTAAATAAATTGTAATTTGCGGAATTAAAAACAATTCAATATACATGTATTCTGAAAGAAATGGAAGGAATTAAATCAATTTGAAATGTTTCCTACTTCACGAAGTTAAAAACAATTAATTATATATATTTTTTTAAGGTACTGGAAGGAATTGAATTAATGTAAATTTTGTCCTGTTTCTGGAACACAAAATAATTCCGAGAGTCGTTGCTGTTGCTATGGAATTTCACCATTCAATATATCACCCTTTGAGTAAATGATGGTTAAACAAAAAAAAGATGAAAAATAATTTTACAGTAGGAAAAAGTCGATCGTTTAACAGTAATTGAGTGTTCAAATAATGAAATAGTCCACTTTTAGCAGTACACTAATGGAATTGTAAAAAATGACAAGTCCATTTTAGTAAAGTTCATTTGAGAAAATATTGTATATTACTTGAAGGGTAGGACGGCAAAACGAATCAACCCACATTTTGCCGAAAATGAGACCATTAGATAGAAAATTCAAAATAATTTTAATACATATCCTCACCAAAGGAATTTTTTATAGCTCATTTTTTCGATTATGCAAAACAACTTGAAAAAACCTATAAAATATAAATAATTCTTGCGTTTTCATTTTTTACCAGAAACTTGTAAAACCCTTGTGTTGATAGAGTTTACGAAGTATGATTCACGATCAGGTGACTAAGCTCGTTGATAAGTTTCACGATGTTGCCTTCAAATTGTTTGAATAAAGCTGAAAATGTTCCAGAATCATCTTTTATTAAACTTTTCGAATGGTCACGTTTCTTATTTCTAAATTTTTCTTTTAATTAATATTATATATGCAGCCCTTAATAATTTCATATATTTTCACGAAACAATTGTTAGCTTTCCACTATGAATCCTTAAGAAAAATTCCAAGACTTTCCCTGCTGAAGAATGCTTCTTATATTTATTTTAAAGTGATTTTGACTCCAATGTATAATTAAAAAATATCCTGTGATCTTGGTTGCTAGAAAATATCGACTTCCTTGATTAAATGCTTAAAGAATTAAAAAAAAACCTTAAAATAAATTCAACGAATTCCCTGCAAACTATACTTCAAAGGAGTATTTTGAAGTGATTTTCAACCCTGATCATATATCATTAAAAAATCTCCCATGATTTTTATTATTAGAAATGTCGGTTTCCTTGTTTTAATCTTTTAGAGGGTTGTTAAGACAATCCTTAAAATAATTGCAACGAATTTATCTGGTTAAATATGTTTCCCACATTTATTATGAATCGATTAGCGACCCAAAAAGTATAATAAAAAAATCTTCTGCAACTTGGTATTGTTAGTAAATGTCGATTTCCTCGCATGAAGTCTTGAGGGATGTTAAAACAACATCTTAGAATAAATTCACAAAATTTCCCTGCTAGGATGTTTCCCAGTTTCAATGTAAATTGATTTCCGACTCTAATAATATAATAAAAAAATCTCCTGTGATTTTGGTTGACAGCAAATGTCGATTACCTTTCTTGAATCTAAGAGGGATTTCAAAGCCACCCTTAGAATAGATTTAACAACTTTTCCTGATAGGATATATTTTCCACATTTACTGTGAATTGATTTCCCACCTTAATAGTATAATTAAAAAATCTCCTTTGATTTATGGGTTTTAGGAACTGTCGATTTTCTTGATGGTTTATTCAAGTGATGCTAAAACAACCCTTATAAAACAAATTCAACGACCTTCCCTGCTAGGCTATGATTCGTACAATTATTGTTAAGCGATTTCTGACCCTAATAGTTTAATCAAAAATCTCTTAAATCTTAAATATCAATTGGATCAAGGAATCTGTATTATCATCAGAGAATAACAGAAATTTTCAACGTCTTTTCAGACTAGATATAAATATGAATAAAAAATTATTTTGAATTATTTTTTTTTCTGAAAGAAGACCTTCTCCTTTCGCTCCTTTGGGAATCGAACCAAAGAACTTCCGATTGCCGGTCAAGTGCTTTCCCATTAAGCTGCTAGACAGATCGAGGGAAGAAACTTTTTTTCAGAAAATACACGCATTATTTTGCAAGGTGGTACATATAAAATTTTTTCAACGAATCTGTATTATCATCAGAGAATAACATAAATTTGTAACGTCTTTTCAGACTAGATGGAAATATGAATTAAAAATCATTTCAAATTAATTTTTCTTCTGAAAATAGATCTTCTCCTTTTGCTCCGCTGGGAATCGAACCACAGAACTTCCGATCGCCACCTTGCAAAATAATGCGTGCATTTTCTGAAAAAAGTTTCTTCTCTCGATATCTCTGGTAGGTTAATGGGAAAGCACCCGACCGGCAAGCGGAAGTTCTGTGGTTCGATTCCCAGCGGAGCCAAAGGAGAAGATCTTTTTTCAGAAAAAAAATTATTAATTGGATGTTAAAACAACCCTTAAAATAAATCTCAACATTTTTCCTGCAATTATTTTAGAGTAATTTTTTATTTCAATAGTTAATCAGAAAATATCCCGTGGATTTGTTTTTTTGGAAATTTTGTATTTAAATAATTAAACACGGTAAAAAAATATAATAAAATATCGTTAAGTGAATGGTGGACAGAAAAAATTAAAGCTGACGGTCAACACAAAATTAAAAATATAGCTCATTTCTGTAGATATCAATTAAATACTTTAAAACTTCCATATAAAAAAAGTGTAGCTTTAGAAAGCATCCTATGATCTCAGAAGTGCAGTGCAAGGACAGTTTCAGTTTCAGTTGAAGGACAGTGAAAAGAAGGTCACATTTGTGTGCATAATAAAAAAAGGGAATTTTCAAAAAAATAGTTGAATTTTCATTCAAACTGATGAATCTTTAATAAAAAAATGAATTCTCAACAAAAAGTGTAATAGTTGATATTTCCATCAGAAACATTTTAATTTTCAATAAGAAAACTGTCAAATTAAACCAAAAAATACGAATTTTCAACAAAAGATTTGAATTCTAAGCCATGAAAGATTTTTCCATTAATAAAGGAAAAAAATCTCATTCAAAATGTTGAGTTTATAAGTCAAGAGGACGAATTTTTGAAAAAAAGTTTGGGTGCACTTTTGAAAAGCGCTGGTCACGAATATTATTATTATTATTATTATTATTATTATTATTATTATACCATTAAGCCATTTCCCTTTCGGGGTAGGCGTGACTTGCTCGGTTGGAGAATAGTAGTGTGCATATGGGTATATAGGTATAAGGTAGGTAGGAATATAGTTATGAGGTGGATAGGTATATAAGTGTTAGGTATATATATTTTAGATTGATCTGGAATTCTCGTGTTATTTATTTAAATGACACGTTTACTCCGCAACACTGCTCCGACCCAGGTTGCTGATCAATCTCTCTAGCGATCACCCCAAGTGAAGAGCCTCACAAAATTGTTATGTATGGTTCTCCACTTGGGCCCATTAGTATCCAAGATCTTTCTTTCAGGCGTCATTCATTCTACTGTCACTCTGTTTACAAACTATTTGTCGCCACACTTTTCTGTCCTGGCATACTACTCTAGCTTTCTTCACGTCCATGCATTTTTTCATGCAAGCTCTTGTGTTCCTATGGCTTCTTATGTCTCTACGGATTAATGTCTCATTTACAGATTCTAACCATTCTTTCGGCGGTCTACCTCTGGGCATTCTGCCATTTACTTTACCTTTATACACTTGTTTGGTCAGTCGTTCATCTTTCATTCTTTCAAGATGTCCGAACCATGATACTGAAAATACCCGAAAATTTTATTTTTATGATGAAAACCATGGAAAATCCATCAAAGTCATGGTTTTTCAAATTTGTCTCGGTAAATACAAAAAATTTCGAAAAAGTTTTCAAACAAAAGTTGTAGATCCAGACAAAATATAAATTTTTGATTTTGCACACTTTTTCTCTTAGATTTATAGTTTCTTGTATTTTTGTATTTACCGAGATAAATTCGAAAAACCATAACTTCTATGACTTTGCCATGGTTTTTAGCATGAAAGTCAAATTTTCGGGTGTTTTCACTATCATTTTCATCATCAGCGCTTAACAAATACATGGATATACGAAGTTAAAAATTTTTCGCAGGTTATTCTCGGAAGTTTATCCAAAAGTTGATTTTACAACCCAAAAATATGCATTTCCCAACAAAATAATTTAATTTTTGACTGAAAAAGGTGTGTTGAACAAAATAAGTGAATTTTGAACTGAAAAAATCAATTTTCTAGCAAAAATTAAATAGCTACATCAAAAAAATTAATTTTGAAACAAATAGTTGAATTTTCAACCCAGAAGATGAATTTTCTACTAAAAAAGAATCATTTTTAACCAAAAAAATAAATTTTCAACCAAATATTTTAATTTTTCAAGGGAATTTTCAACCTGATAGTGAAATTTTCAAAGAATAAATGTCTATAAAAAAAAAAAAAAAAAAAATTCGCCGAAAAATGGAATAGTTAAAGTTTTAGTTGAAAAATTACCTCTCAATGAAAAATAACTAATTTTAAACCAAGGAAATAAAATTTCAACCAAAAATATTAATATCATACAAAAAGAAATAATTTTTAACGAAACACCTGAATTTTCAAACAAATATTTTAATTTTTAATGGAATTTTCAACCAAAAAGTTTAATTTTTTACCATAAAAAGACAAATTTTTAACAAAATAAATGAATTTTCTACTTAAAAAAGATCAATTTTAAAAAAAAGGATAGTTTAATTTTCAGTTAGAGAAATAAGTTTTTAAGCAATTAAAATAAATGTTCAGTGAAAAAGTTAAATTTTCAACCAAACAAATAAAAAATTTTCAACCGAAAAGATTGAATGTCTATGAAAAGAAAATTTCGAAGAAAAATGGAAGTAAATTTTCATTTAAAAAATTAACTTCCAAAAAAAAAAAAAAAAAAAGGTGAATTAGTCACCGAGAAGATTAATTTTCTACCAAAAAAGACAAAGTTTCACCAAAATACAGAAATTTGGAACCAAATAATTGAATTTTCAAAAGAAGAAGACAAATGTTCAACCAAAAAGGGAATAGTTAAATTTTCAACAACAAAAAAAAAGATTTTTTAACTAAAATGATTTAATTAAAGAGTTATATTAGAAGAAAAATCCTGGAACCAAACTCAAATTTACAGGATGATTCGAGCAAGAACTGATTCAAATACCCTATAAATTCCACATTTCTGTTTTTCTTTGTATGAAGTATTCATCTTGAAAAATATGTAAAAACTCTAAAGTGCAAAGTTTTGAAGTGAAATTTGTCATAATACAGGATCAATATGCGAAGAGAAGCTTACATTTTTAATAAAAAAAAGAAACAATTAACCGTTTTCTTTTTAAAAATAATTAGTTAAAGGCAAATAATGCAATGAAAATATAGAAAAATCTTTTTTTCTCGTTTATTGCGAAAATACCATTTTAAATGTTATTTAGCAATAAAGTTAGTTTTTCTTATGTCACATATAAATTGAAACACTGTTGTATGCGTCTATCTTGATTAAATAAAATTTTAGATAGTGGATCTTGAATTAAATCTCAGTTTCATCATGAACATAAATGTCATAACTCTTGAATTTCAAAAATAAAATCTTGATATAAACACAAAATAATTTAATACATTTGTGTGACAAATATGTCCAGAAAGCGCGGTAAATGGAGCCTCATAGAAAATTCAAATCAAATTCAAATAAACGAATTTAATTCTATCTTGATGAATAGTTTATCCGGAAATACCTTAAAAATATATATATTTTTTAAATTTTTTCTGTTAAAAAAATATTAGAAATACGGTGTTAGATTATCACAAAAGCGGAGACTCATATTTTGTCAATAAAAAAAATCTTCCAATTATAAAGAATTGTAAGAGGAAAAATCGTGCCATTCATATTGAATTTACTGGAATTTTCTCGCTATAATAAGGAAACTTTTGTAAATCATGTACAACATCCTCAAATCATATAAGATTTTCTGTAAAATCCATAAGAAAATGTTGGCAAATAAGCCGAGTTTGTTTTCTAAAGGAAAGGTAATTAGTGCGCGCGTAGAACGTTCTAGTTATTTAAAATAATGAACATATATCTTTAAATTTATATGTTTTGTTATAATGGATTTTTTTTCCAATGTCGCTCGTTTCCAATTGCCACGTGTAGGTTTAGTTCGGACTCTGAAATTGTCAAGGATAGTCAATAAAGTTTTTTCTATTTTATAGCTATAAAAATACGTTTCACAGTTAACTTTATGGTCTCAACTCCATTTCATCACATAAGAGTAAATAATCTTTTCTGTCAACAATGCGATAACAGCTGACATGCGAGTGATTCTCCTGAAACGAGAATTTTACAAGAAACAAAGAAAAAAAAATTATTTATATTTAAAAATCTCTGATTCGTATTTATCTTAAAATAATGCAAGACTTGAGGCCCCACTGACGTCACAAAAAGTATGGAAATTAAAAAAAAAAAATTTTTTTAAATAATTTTTGGTAATGACAATTGACACTTTTTCCGTAAACAGTAGATTTTTCAATTCTTTAACCAGTATCAAAAGTTTTTTAAACACTAAAACTTAAAAATTGGTTACTATGAAATTGGAAATTTTTTATGTTTGTAATATTTGGAAATAAAAGGCCAGGATTGTGAACGCGCGCGTGCATTCACTGCTAGTAATAAATAATTAAAATAACAAAAATCTTTCAATTTCAACAATTTCTAAGAGATCGTAATGTTCCTTTCGTTGGTGAAATTTCGAGACAAATAAATTGAATTAAATTATATTCAAATTCATCTCTTTACATTTGAATAGTTCCTTATATTTTGTAACATTTTAGTCAAACCATATCAACAAAAAATATTACGACTTAGATTTTTTCCAATGCTGCTCGTTTCGTAAATGGTAAACAGTAAATCTAGGTTGTCTATTATATATCAAACAAAAATGCTTTACGTGACGCTTTATTGTCTTATCTCAAATCATTCTAAATGACTTTCTAAAATTTCGATAAAGAATGTAGAAGATTTTAAAGCAACATTATTTAATTTTGAAAAATAACAGAATTTTATGAAGATACTTTTAATCGTTTTTCATTCTGCAAAATTAAAGAGAATATATAAAAAAATTCAAAAACATTTTGAAAATTTTCAAAAATGGTCATTAAAAAATCTGGAAGATTTTAAGGCAATTTGGCATAATTAAAGAAAAATTGTAGAAAAATGCGAATAATTTCAAAAGATATTTAGAAGGTTGCGACGATTTAAAAGGATTTTAAAGTAATTTAGAATTTTATATTATTCAAACAAATTTAAAACGGAATGTAGTTTTTGGAAGATTTCACAAGAAAATTTGAAATATTTCTAAAAATTACAAAAGATTTGAAGAAAATAAAAACATTTTTTTGAAATTTGAAGTTTGAAAATTCATCTCCTTTGGTAAAAATTCAATCTTCTTTTTTTAACGTGCGTCTTTTAGTCTTAAAAATTCCACAATTTGTTTGAAATTATCTTTCTTTCTAGACTCACTTTTAAAAATTTTTAAATTCAACTCTATGTTTGACAATTAATCTATTTTGATGGAGAATTTAACTTCTTTGTAGAAAATTATTTATCTTTCGTTGAATTCAAATCTTTGAAACTAAAAATTAAAATATTTTTCAGTTGCAATATCAACTATTACATTTTTCGTTTAGAATTCATCTCTTTTGGCCAAAAATTCCACTACGTGGTTAAAACTTGATTTACCTTGTTAAAAATTCTCTATGTTGGTTCAAGATTCCTAATACCAGTTCAGAATTCATCTCTTTGGTTAAAAATGTAACTATTTTTTAAAAATTCGTCTTTTTGGACACAAAATTAATCTGTTTTGTGGGAAGAAAGAACTGTTGTGTTAAAAAGTCATTTTTCATGACAATTCGTAATTTAAAATTAAAAAATTTTTATTTTTAAATTTTTTATTCATAAGATTTATTTTTTATGCATAAAAGATTCATCATTTCAGTTCAAAATTCATCTCTTTGGTTAAAAATGTACCTATTTTGTTGAAAATTCGTCTTTTTCGACCGAAAATTAATCTAATTGTTTGAAAATTCATCTTTTCGATTAAAAATTATTCTGTTTTAGTCGAGGATTCAAGAATTTGGTGAAAATAAAATATTGATTTATTCAAAGAATGATTGCGTGATAAGAAATTAACGCACGCGATGAATCTCGTATTCTTATCTGCGTCAAGATTTTCTTTCCACGGGGAAACATTTGTTATGATTTCTCAATAATCACGCAATAATTAATTGCGTTCTTAGTCCGGATTTTAAGAGTATGATATGATTCTGATTTTTCAAATTTAAAAACTTTTTAGGAACAATTTACTAGATGTGGCGATAAGTTGAGCGCAGGATTTCAAAAAGATGATTTTGCTGGGAAAACCTTGAACTTTAAAGCTATATATTTTTATCCAATAAAATAATTGAAACATAGGCTGATTCAAATCCACCTAAACATTCGAACGGCTGTTATTATCACAATTGATTGTCTTTTTATAACAATTGTTATAAACAATACAATACAATCAAAATTATTAGTATATGTTATCAATTGGTAATTTTTTGTAATAATGTTATTCTTGAGAGGAAAAGAAGTGAAGAAGTTATTATAATTGTTGATAAAAATCTCAATTATTATTAAAAGTAATTTCTTGGGTCAAGATATTATTCTTCAGAGAAAAATATATGATTCACAGAAAAACTTTCCTTTGCAATCTAAAATCTACGATGTGATCATTTATTTACAAAAGGTTATCTTCAAGGTGAGTCAATAGCGGCATTACTAATGCTTTTAAAAAATATATGGGCGTCTCCAGAACATGATATTTTTCAACCAGAAATATATTTTAGCGAAAATGTAAAAAGAAATTGGAGAAAACTATATTACTATATTAATAGTATTACCAGTACTACACGAGCATGTGTTTGTTAGAATATATATATATATATATATATATATATATATATATTTCTCTTCTTTTTTGCACCATAAAATATATTATTTGTTTGCTTAAAAGTATAATCTTTTTTGGGCGCCTTTACATGCCTTAGGGGCGCCAAACACGGGGATGCAGCCAGAGTTTGCTGGATAACAATATATGGCAGTCCGCCAATGTATCAACTATTACATTTTTCGTTGAGAATTCATCTTTGTTGTTTAAAAATTCACCTAAATGGTTGAAACTTGAACTGCTTTGGTGAAAATTCACTGTTTTGGTTGAAGATTTATCATTTTGGTTGAAAATTCATCTCTTTGGTTCAAAATTTCACCTTTTTTGGTTGAAATGCAACTGGTTGGAAGTTGTTGACCAATGACGGGTCATGAGGAAAAACGGTTGTGT
>CAKNYM010053094.1:399487-416040 GCA_932195095.1 Andricus curvator
GCCAGTGTTTATTTAAAACTTAACTTCCTCGCGAAAGAAGTATTTTTCAGACTTGGTGCACTGGGAAGTTATTGTACAATGACGAGTTATGAGAAAAATGGTTTGACTGCGGCCAATCTTAATTTGAAACTCAATTTGCTCGAGGAAAAAGTGTTTTGCAGACCTGGTGCACTTGGAAGTTGTTGTACAATGACAATTCATGTAGAAATGGGTTGAGTACGGGCAATCTTCATTTATAACTCAATTTGCTCGAGGAAAAAGTATTTCTTAGGCCTGGTACGCTTAGAAGTTGTTGTACAATGAAGGTTCATGAAGAAATGGGTTGTGTATAAGCAATCTTTAATTAGAACTTAATTACCTTAGAAAGATGTATTTTTTAGACCTGGTGCACTTGGAAGTTATTGTCCAACTACGGGTCGTGAGGATAAAGGATTGGGTGCATCCAATTTTCATTTAAAACTGAACGTCCTCGAGGAAAAACTATTTTTTAGACGTCGTGCACTCGGAAGTTGTTGAATAATGACGGGTCGTGAGGATAAAGGATTGGGTGCATCCGATTTTCATTTGAAACTGAACTTTCTCGAGGAAAAAGTATTTTTTACACGTAGTGCACTTGGAAACTGTTTTACGATGCCGGGTCAAGAGGAAAAAGGGGTTGAGTGCGGCCGATCCTCAATTAGTATTTAAATTTCTCGAGCAAGATGTATTCTTTAGGCCTGGTGCAATTGGAAGTTCTTGTCCAATGACGGGTTATGAGAAAAAGGGGTTGGCTGTGGCCAATCTTTAATTGGAACTTAACTTTCCCGAGGAAGATTTATTTTTTAGACCTGGTGCACTCGGAAGTTGTTGTACAAGGAACGGGCATGAGAAAAATGGGTTGGGTGCGGCCAATCTTCATTTAGTACTCAAATTCCTCAAAGAAGATGTATTTTAAGACCTGGTGCACTTGCAAGTTGTTGTGCAATGAAGGATCATAAGAAAAATAGATGGGATGCGACAAATCTTCATTTAAAACTCAAATTCTTCGAGGAAGATGTATTTTTCATACCTCGTGTACTCATAAGTTGTTGTGCAAGAACAAGTCATGAGAAAAATGGGTGGGTTGCGGGTAATCTTCATTTGGAACTTAACTTCCTCGAGGAAGATGTATCATTTACACCTGGTGCATTCGGAAGTTCATTTATAATGACAGATCTTCCCAGTCACTGCGAGAATGCGACCAATCCCTATTTAAAAGTCAACTTTCTCTAGGATAATGTATTTTGTACACCTAGTGCACACGGAAGGTGTTGGGACGACGACCGAAACCTCTGGGGTCGAGTGAATGATAGTATAATTTTGTCTAGGAACTTCCTGGGTCCATTACAGGCATTTGCAGACGGATATTTAGTGGAATTTCCACGGAAAGTCAACGGAATTTCCAACTGGAACTGCCGTAGAATTTCCCTGGAGTACTTTTCGGGGAGTCTGTCCACGTGAGTTGGTTGAGGATTCAACTATTTTATTGAAAAGCTGTCTTTTTTGCATGAGTTCAACTGCCTTTGAATCAAAATAAAAATCGTCTGAAATCTCACAAATTTTTTTGATTGTCTCAAGAATCTTAGGAAAACTATATTTAGGTAACCTTCAAAACAAATAAACTTGAAAAATAAATGGTTATTCGAAATTGTTATTTTGTATTAAAAAAAATTCTCTCCTCTCAAATTGAAAAACTATACAAATTAGACAAATTGAATCGAATGGGATTGAAATTATTATGTTATAAGATAAAATAGTGGCATATAGTCAATTTTTTTCCAATGTCGCTCGTTTCAAAGTGGCACGTGTAGATTTTGTCTTCTCTTAAACTTTCAAGGATTCCAAATAAAGCTTTCCTATTTCATAGCAATAAAAATTTGTTTTTACCGAACACTTTATTGACTCAGTCTCATCTCACCATCAATGATGTGATAATGGATAGTATATAAACAGGCAACACGGATGCTCAATCTTATTAGTTTCAACTCCAGAACTTCTTTCAAAATCAGTTATATCAGTTTGCGGTCTCCAGAAAAATGAAAATCTTTATTTGCAATCTGGTCATCCTTTTTCTGGCATATCTTGATTCTGTTCGTAAGTAGAATATAAATACAAATGCCAAATCAATCATACATTGGAATATTTTAAATCGAGATATCGGCTATATTCGAAAATGCGTATTTTTCGAGGAAAATTTTTTGAAATATATGTTAGCATGAGATTCAGTTTATCGGTACGCGTAAAGATCGAATGTGAAATTTTTGGGACATATGTTGGAGAGAATGATCTAATAAATATCTGAAAATAAATTATTACAGCTTGAACTTGAATTTTTTCCATCATATGTTACGAAAAAAAATTTTAATAATTAATTTAAATTAATTGTTAATTAACTAGTTATGATTATGGAATAATTTAGTAATCATGATTTGTTATTCAAAAAGGTCTACAGCTTTCAATTTTTCACCGTATTGAAAGTATTGAACAATTTTTTTTTATTTTCTCCTTCCTTTTCAGAAAGTTTTTTTTTCTCAGTTTTAACCCTTAGATATATTCGCAATCATAGTTGCAACTTGAGTATACAAATAAGGGAATTAATTTTTTTATTCTTTAATTTCATTATTTTCAACAAATTTTAGAAACATATAAGAAATGATCATACTTTTTTCTCGAAAAAAAGTCCTTACTATCTGGTATCAATGTAGCTCCTCAAAAATACTAACCTACAGAAAATTGTAAACACGTAATGTTTAGCTCTGTTATGAATAATTTAAATAAACGAATATAGACAATTTCCATCATTTTTTTCGCCAAGAAAATTTTTTGACGTGTAATATGTATAGAATAAGATTCTCACAAGGAAACCTAGGTAGGTGTCCACCTCCGATTTTTTTCATTCTGCCATATGCCCCCGAAAAATGGAGTTTTAAATACGCAGTTAATTGTTTCCCATATAGCAGCTGTATCTTTCACAATGAAACCAACTGGGAAAATTTTCTCACAGTGAGAGATCAAAAATGCGATTTTCTCAAATTTTTCGAAAAATTTTTAGGGGGGGGGGGGGTGAACTACCCCAAAATCATTTTTGATAACACAAAAATTGCCGAACAGTAGTAAACTCTGGCCGAAAAATTTGAGAAAAAATAGGTCTTGCTCGCGAGAATTGAATAAATTTTATGTGTTTTTGAATTTTCACGAAAAATCATTTTTAGGGGTAACCATACTCTTAAGTACATTTTATTACGTTTCTCTTAAATAAAGCAGGTTTTTACGACAAAACCAATTAGAACAATGTCCGTATAATGAGAGATCCAAAATATGATATTTTAAATTTTTCGAAAAATTTTTAGGGGGATGAACTACCCCAAAATTATTTTTGATTGCACAAAAATTTTCATACAGGAGTAAATTCAGGCCAAAAATTTGAGAAAAAATAGGTGTTGCTCGCGATAATTAAATAAATTTTATGTGTTTTTGCATTTTCACGAAATATCATTTTTAGGGGGTAATCACTCTTAAGTACATTTTATTATGTTTCTCTTAAATAAAGCAGGTTTTTACAACAAAACTAATTAGAACAATGTCCGTATAATGAGAGATCCAAAATATGATATTTTAACTTTTTCGAAAAATTTTTAGGGGGATGATCTACCCTAAAATTATTTTTGATTGCACAAAATTTTTCATAAAGCAGTAAATTCAGGCCAAAAATGTGGGAAAAATATATGTTGCTCGGGATAATCAAATAAAGTTTACGTATTTTTGCATTTTCACGAAAAATTATTTTCTAGGGGGTGACCACTAGGGTGGCCCATATTTTTCACTTTTCGAACTTCTCTGCTCTCACCCTCCCCCCAGTTTTGTTCGAATGCCTAAAAAAAATCTCCAAATTTGAGCAAAATCGGTTAATATTTAGGGGTGCCGCAAAGACCATGAAGTTTCCCATTGATTTAACATGGGAAAAAGTCAGATTTTTGTAAATCTAATATTTAAACGCGATAATATGTAAATAATTCCGTGTTTCACTATATTGTTCAGAATTTGTCAGAGAATAAGAATCAATCATTTTTGAGGTTGAATAATTTTAAGCCACTCTTATGGGTCCCCAAAGAAAACCCCATAAGTGACAAATTTGAATTTTACGTTATATTGCGGTTTATTGAAGCTTTTTAAAAGTTAAAAAAAAATCATTGATCGGTAATTTAAAAATACCCAGTCATTTGTTAACTAATATTCAATTGTTTAAACAATTTTAATTCGTTCAAATATTTGTTTTTTTTCAGTTAACTCGCGAAATGAACGTATTTTCTAGACTTTATGAGTTATTTAATCAATAATTCCAATAAAATAATTTGTTTAAATAATTTTACAATTATTGAAATAATACGTATTTAGTCAAGCATATATTTTACTTAAAAAAAAAGCAGGAGGAACATTTTATATCACTAAATTTTCGACAAATTTTAATATTTTTTAATAGTTTATGGGAGGTGGACACCTACGTAGGTTTTCTTGTCAGATATATTAAACACCAAAACATTGTTAAGCGTTGAAATGTGGGTTTTCCATGGATAACTCAAGTTAACAAATCAAAAATAGAATCCCGAAAATTGTGGATTTCAGTAAGTCTGTTGAGCTCTTTATGTTAAATTTTAACAATGTTCGGCAGTTTGGTAAGTCCGAGAAGACATTTTGATAGATGTTAGACCAAGAATAATTTTAGCCGCAAAAACTATATGAAGATTTCCTATTTGCTCACTTAAAATATTGATAACAACGCTGAACATTATAATACTTTACATGTTGACAATAATTTATAGTTTACCATATTTGATCAAAATTGAGATGATTTTGTAGACAATTCTAAAAAATGCAAATAGACATGCTCACAAAAGCAATTTTTTAAAATAAATTTTTCCGATTATGCCAAAAACCTCCCAAAAAATCCCAAAGAAAATTTTTTAATTGTACCGGGACCAACATAACGCGTTGAATGTAAATTTTGAGATGCTTGATGCGAAAGCGAATACGAAATATTTCTATCACGTTAAGTTTTTGAAAAAATCAAGGGCAAAAGCGTTTTTGGTCATTTTTCAGAAAACAACTTGAAGGGCGAACTTGACGCTCGAAATACTTTTCGATTTCTTTTCGCCTGCGTTCAGCAAATGATAATCTAGAAATAAAATTCCATATTTTTGATGAAAAACTGAAAATTAGGTTTTATCGAAAAAATTTTGTATCTCCTGATGACCGGTCAAATGTGGGTTAAATCTTTTTGATGTGTTACCCTTCAATTACAAAATCACAGTTGTCAGCAGGGGATGCACAAAGACTAAGGAATTTCATGTTTATTGAGGTCCGTTTCGCTAGCACCTCCATAATGGAAGTTAAACATTTTCTTTGTGCCATAATTTTGGGCTTTTTTGAGCACTCAACCTGAAAACTACCGTCAATATAAATTATGCACTTAGTTCGAATATGAGCATATCAAAATTTTGGGTTATTTTTGAAATCCCCAGAAAACCCAAACAAATTTTTACATGATCAAGTGTCAAAAAACAACCCATAGCAATTAACACCTATCCATAATAAGGAAAATAATATTCAACCATCGAAAAAAATAACCCCACGTGCATTTAACGACCCCCATCTCAGCTGCCTTAACGAAAATAGCCATAAAACCTGCTAAGTAAAAAAAATCACCCCAAAAACCTTTCCAAACATCTATTGTCATATTCTGATCTCCACAGTTATATCAACTCTTACTGGCCACACTGGGCTTTAAACAACCTCACGACCATTTTTTATAAATTTTAAGTACCTAAATGTAAAGAAATATTCTACTTTTTTTATCATACTTAATTTTAATTTATGGCTATATAACCTATATAATCCTCTCAAGTTTATTTTTCAAAACAATTTCTGTCACTCTATTTCATATCCTCATCTCCAGAGTAATATTCAACAACACTAAAAAACAAACCCTAGTACGTTTAACGAAGACCGTCTCAGCTGCCTTCAACTAAAACAGCACAAAAAATTACAAATATCACCTCAGAAACCTACCTGAGATTCTAGTTCATATCCTCATCCCCACAGTAATATTCAGAATCACTAAAAGTGACCCTCAGCATATTGAACAAACACCGTGTTAGGGGCTTGAAACTAAAACAGCCATACAAATTCAAAATCAAAAACTGAAATTAGACAATTTCGAATTGAGAAATAATTAATATTGTGCACTTTTAAATTGGAGTGAAGGGTGGTTCGAAAAAATGGTTTTCGAAAGCTAGCGTCTTGCGAAATCTCCTGTGGTGATTATTTGATTTCAAATTTTCTTGGCTGATTTAACTGAAGGCAGCAGAGACCGAGTTTGTTAATTGAACTAGGGTTTTTTTTTTTAAATAAATTATAGGGATGATGATAGCAACTAGAGTCGCGGGAAGTTGTCTAGCGTGATTATTTTTATAATGAATTTTTTTTTAGCTGTTTTAGTTGAAGGCAGCTTAAACAGCGTTTGTTAAATGCTCGAGGGGTTGTTTTTTGGGGTTGTATAATATTCTTGTGGATTTGAAGATATGCAATAGAGTCTTTGAAAAATTTTTGGTGTCATTATTTGGAATCAGTATGTTTTATGGCTCTTTTAGTTGAAGGCATCTTAGATCTGTATGTTGAAATTCCGTTCTGGAGGTGATACCGCGAACGAAATGCACAGAGATCTGAACTCGGGGCTCGCACGGGCTTCTCCATCCACATTACGCGCAACCAATTATTTTTGGATGGGAACATTTCATTAAAATACGATTGTCAATGAAAAAGAATATAAACTATCAATTTTTCAAATAATTTTATTCTCAGTAATTCGTTTAAAAATATGAGCTACGAAAAAACTAATAACACCATTCGATTCAACTAACTTTTTCGTAACTGACATTTTAAAACAAATCGTTTGAACAATCAAAAATTTTGTATTATTTCTCATGAAGAATCATCTTTCAAAAAATGTTTTTATCGCAATATTAACTTTTCTAGTATGTCAATTGGTCTGTCCATGAAACTTAATAGGTTAACAATGATTTATAACTTCATACGTAGTTCATAGATTTTTAAATTATGTCACTATTTCGTTTCTAGTACAATCCTAATAATAAATTACTTGAAAAAACAAAACAAAGTTATTTTTTCCACAACAAACTTATAAACTGAATATTCTCTTTAAAAACATTGTTTATAACAATTAACATGTATATACGATTAATAACTTACATTTTTGACGTACATGTGCATTAATTCTAATGAATAGCGAGTTTATTTGAGCAATTTTCTTTTGAATCAAAAATAATATTCTTAAAATTGCAGATTTTGTCACTATACTTGTTTATATATTGTTGAACACCAAATCATATTGAAAATTAAAAATTTTGAGATTCGAGGCGTGTTTTCTTTCTACTTCATTAATAAAAATCCCAATATTATTTCTTACAGAATCAGTTCCACCATTAGGTCCACCAGTATTATATGGAAGAGATCCACCCATAAGACATCTTCCAGAAGGACAAATAGTGTTGAAGAATGGAGAAGGGTTCTTTTATGTAAAGGACGAAGGACGTCTTCGGCGATTAGACAACTTTGAGCTGCACACTTTGAAGATCATTAGAAATACAGCCAACAGCCAAGGTCCAAATTCTAATAATGAATCTTAACTCCTCATGTGCAGGGGGTAATCTAACCTTCAGATAACGATTCAACTTTAAATTTCCCCACCCCATCCTGCCTCCGAATCAACACCTGGGTTGTTTTATAGGATCGTGTCTATTTCACACATTCATGGAAATGCAACCTTATACTATGTGTGTAGAGTAGGGTGGTCCAAAAATGCATCGCAAAATTTTTGTTCACCCTAGAGGGCAAGTCCCCCCCCAAAGTTTCCATTTCCGGAAAAAAAATCCCTATCTTTTTTTCGAAATTCGAAAATTAACACATGCCACCTGGCACTTCAAAATCCCATTTAATTAACATGGGGAAATTTTGTATTTTCGAAAAATTGAACTCATACTTCAGGGTTTAATCGAAACGTGCCAAACTTTTTAGGGATTGAAGAGGAGTACCTATGAAATAAAAGCATACTAATAACTTTTAATTTTAACCTACCCTTACCCCCCCCCCCCCACAGGCCTCAAGTATGACCCAAAAATCAAAAAACTACATTTTTACGTATTATTGTTACTTTTTAGCAATTTCCGTCGTCTTTTTCATACAAATAATTACTAATGGACAATTTTAATATTTTCCATGACTTTCTAAACAATTTTTTATTGTTTAAACAAATGTAACTTATTTAAACAATTATTTATTCCCCAAAAAAGTCAAAAATAATCGTATTTTCTGATTTAAATGTAATAGTTCGTCCTTGTTTGGAGTAGTAATTTTTTCCAAATATTATGTAAATATTTAAACAATGACTTATTGTTTATTCTCAAAATTTCTAAAAATTGACCCAGAGATGTCTACTTCTTTCTCAATTGGGATCCTATGCTACTTTTTGTTGAATAATTATATAGTTTTGATAAATTTCTTTTGATTTTTAATAAATTTCCATTTGTTTAAACAATTTTGATTTGCTTAAGCAGTTTTTTTCGATAACTTTAACACAATTAAATAAAATAAAATACATATAATTATTTTTCTGACTGTATAGTGTATAGAAAGAATATATCTTAACCATTTCTTAATTGTTTAAACAAATATAATTTGTTGAAACAATTATTTCCCCAAAAATATTTTTCAAATCGTATTTTCTGAATTAAACATAATATTGAATGATTGCGAGGAGTAATAAATTCTGCGAAAAACTTTATGTTATTGTTTATACAATTAATTATTGTTTTTTTTTTCAAATTTTCTTCAAATTGAGTATGGGTGGTTTACATCTTCTTTGGCGCAGTATTAAATAAATCATGAAAGTCATAATGAAATTTAAATTATAAAAGTGTATTTATTATTGCTTTCTTCATATTTCAACAATCTTTATTATAATTATATCATGAAAAAGTACATTCACTAATGCAAATTATGATTCAAGTTTCAACAGATTGCTTTTTTACATTTTCATATTGGTTATAAATATTAAAACGTGTCGCTGATTTTCGTTTTAGCTTCAGACGATGATTTATAAGACTGTTTCCAAGTTATTTCTGTTAAATTGTAATTGTCTTTGGCCAAAAAATGATATTTTGTGATCAGCGTTGTAATCAGACTGCATATGAAATGGATTTAGGTTATATTTCATTATAGCATTTGAATGTCTTATGAATATCAATCTGACATACTGGAAGACAGAAAATATATATTAAAATATATTTACGAAAATAATTCCATGTTTAATATTTCATATTATTGATCCACATTTTTTAATAGAAAACTGCTTGAACGAATAAAAATTGTTTAAACAATGACACGACGTTCTTAACAGAATTTACTACTCGTCGAAATCATTCAATATTATGTTTAATTCAGAAAATACGATTCAAAACATATTTTTAGAAAAATAATTGTTCAAACAAATTATAATGGTTTACACATTAAAAAAATGGTAAATATATTCTTTCTATACACTATACAGTCAAAAAAATAATTATATGTATTTTTTTTTAATTTATCGAAAAAAACTGCGTAAGCAAATCAAAATTGTTTAAACAAATAGAAATTTATTAAACATTAAAAGATATATATCAAAATTATATAATTATTCAACAAAAGGTAGCATAGGATACCAATTTGAGAAAAAAGTGGACATCTCTGGGTCAATTTTTAGAAATTTTGAGAATAAACAATAAGTCATTGTTTCAATAATTACATAATGTTTAAAAAAAAATTACTACTCCAAACAATGACAAACTATTACATTTCAATCAGAAAATACGATTGTTGTTTACATTTTTTGGGAATAAATAATTGTTTAAATAAGTTACATTTGTTTAAACAATTAAAATTTTTTTCAAAAAGTCATGGAAAATATTCAAATTGTCCATTAGTAATTATTCGTATGAAAAAGACGACGGAAATTGCTAAAAAGTAACAATAATATGTAAAGGGATAATTATGTAACTAGCGATGTACTGTTAGCAATGAAGATTGATGTTCATGCGCGAAGATTGCTTTGACGTCCGCGGGTTGCAAACGTCAAGATTCGCACCCCTATTCCCTCTTAATCAGGGTTGTGCAGTGACGCGTCACTCGAGGTTTCTGACGTATTATACGTAAAAAAACCTGTGAAAAACGTAATAAACGTATTCGAGATGTTGGACTCGGATAAAGCATAATATGACCTCACTTTTTTGTATTATGCTTATGTGTACCTGAAGACCTGAAATCTGTAGCACTGTTCCAGATCACTAAATTTTTTTCTAAAATGATGCTAAACAAAAATTAAATTAAATAACAAGGATCAGTTCGCAGCCGAATGTTCATTTTGTGATAATTTATTACGCAACCTTGGATACAAGAGCCTTTTTTGGTCACAGGTGTGTCAAGGAAGATTAAATATTATATTATTTTTTTCAATAATTTATACAACATTTCATACTTCCAATTTTCTCTTTATAAAGAGAATATAATATAATTTTTGTGAATTAAACTCCAGAACTCGAGATTCGGAAAAGTCCATTATTTATAAATCAATGTTTATTGCATGTTCTCTCATACCGCTACCGGTGCTATATTAAGGTTATAAAACGAACTGAGAATATGTCCACGTCATCCTCAAAACGTATATTACGTTTTGCGCAAAACTGAGGACGTAACACACGTACGTGAAAAACGTCAAAAACCTCATGTAATTTACCTAAGGTAGGGGAGAGTCGGGTAGCCCGGTCACTCATGACTTTCAAGAAACTGTACAATCTCTGGAGATGAATCATCATTTTTATCTTTCAGAATTGTCTTGAAGTGTAATTTTGAAAATATGGACTCATATCTCTCATTAGCTTAAAAAATAATCCGGTATAAACATTTCGTCTCTAGAAAAAGTGCATTTTTTGAAATATAAACCAACTTTATGATCAAATATTTCCAAAGCTAAGAATAATATTTGGTTGATTTTTATTGCGATACATGAACTCATTTTTGAATTATGTGACCCGCAGTTTTTGTTAAATCATTTCTCGTATTTTCTTATTTATAGCAGTTTTACTGAAAAATGTCACAGTCGGGTAGCCCCGGACATTTCGAGGCGGGTACCTCCGGACAGATTTTTTCATGCTTGATTTTATTTATTTTCTGCCAAAAATTGTCAAATGATAAATAGACACTAATAACCTAAATGAATTAAGACTATAATAACCTACCTCAGTACTCATTTTCTTACTTTCGGTGAGTATTTGTGTTCTGTTTAAGGGTTCTTGTAGTTTTAAAGTTATGTTTTTGATAAAATTATACTTGCTCCTTTCAGAAAATCAAATAAAAGAGCCAAGAATATAATTTTTGTCTTCTTAAGGTTACAAATGCCTTTATTGTCTGACTGTATTAAAATATGTAATTAATTTTCATTTTCATATTCTATTGTTTGTTCAATAAATGTTTCTATATGTTTCAATATATACAATTTTGCATTCATAATTTTAGAAATACATGTTTTGTTGATTAAGTACGATAAAATGGCCAAATATTATTAAAATCTCGGTGTCCGTGGCTACCCGACAGTATTTTTTCTTAACCTATTTTATGCCTAATTTCAATTGCTTTTTTTTCTTTTACAGCAAGTTTGTTTCTTATACATCTGATTGCAAATTTTTTATAGAAGCCCTGACACTATAACTAACTTTCTATATTAATATTTCCATCAATATCAGCTAAATTATTACTAAAAAAGCTTAAGTGTCCGGTACTGCTTGACTCTCCCCTATATTACGTACATAACCCTGCTCTTACCCTATCCCTTTATCAAATAATACCTTTATCCACCTTTTAGATATTTTTTAGTTTATTTGACACCACAGAACTTCAAATGTGAATAAAAAATTTGTAAAGCAACTCGTCACCTAATTTAACCTAGAAGATAGATAAAAAAAGTTAATTCTTATACTGTATACATAATTCCTTTGAACCAGGAATCAATTTTTGTGATAAAAAAATTAAAACTTTATTTTCTGGTCAATTATGGGTAGGCTCACAATCTACTACCATTTAGTAGTTCTGGATTGAGGAACTTGTGCCTATAAAATAATTAGTAACTATATTTTTCTTACAGCGGACTTTGTTATACCTCTAGTCAAACCTCAGGCAGGGTTTCTGCTGATGCGTAGAAATAGGCGGGGTGTATATGTTCATGTTGGAACATACGGCTCTCCTATGGTGATTCACGGTAATTCAAAAACTAAAATACGATTTAAAATACATATTAGAGCAAACTCTGCCTAAAACGTCTTACAACTTCTTAGATACAGTTCAGCAGTTCTAGGTAAATGATTTTTTAAATCTTCAACTTAATGAATTAATATATTTTTCGTATGCAATCAGGTGTTCAGGGTGGATATTTGCATGCTATGGAAACTGATCACTTGCACGACTTAGAGAATCACTATATCGGTGTGTTTACTAGTGATAGGTGGCGCCCTGCGGGGAGCGATGATGGTAATATACAAACTAAAATACAATCTATACGAAATATATTATAGAATTATCACTGAAGCTTCCAGTACTTTTTTAATTAAGGGTTCCTTTGTGACTCTACAAATTATTCTTTATCCCAGGTTAATTGGATATCACATTTTTCTTGCATAAAGCTATGTGTTAACATTTCACTTTTCTTAAATCATTATGATAAAATTTTTTTGGAAAAACATCAAGTGTTCAGGGTGCAGTAAAAAATCAAAATATATGTTTAATACCAATAGTGTAGACTAATCTACTAAACATTTTTTTAAAGAGTTCATACAATGTCCCAATTTCAAAACTTCCTGGCCCATTTTTCATCTTCACTGACCATTATAAATTTATCTTTCAAGTATAAAATAACCTGACACCTAGCTGATTAATAATGTTAATGTAAAAAAATGTTTATTTTTGAATTTGTTTTAAAGGCTTTTAGTGACAACAGTCATACAAAATTTTAGAAGTTTCATCCACTAATTACGTAAAAAGATTTGGGGGAAGGGTGAAATCTTAGTGTTTGTATGGGAGTGAGGGTGGGGGGGGGGGGGATTGAAGATTTTACGTTAGACAAATTTGTATTACAAAGAAGAAAGTGAATCCACATATATTACAATCTAGGGGTATTGAATTTACAATACAATAGGCGAATTTTCAATCAAATAACTCATTTTTAAACCAAAAAAATTAATTTTGAACGAAAAATAGAATGGTTAAATGTTCGGTAAAAACAATTATTTTTTTTTAAAATTGATTTTTTAATTGTTCTGACATAGTTACATTTTGAACGAAAGGAATGAATCTTCAACCAACAAAATTAATTCTTTCCACCTTAAAAATTTTGAATTTTCAGTAAAAAATAGTTGAGTTTTCAACCCGGCGAAATTAATTTTGATCCAAATATTTTAGTTTTTACCAAAAAGCAGAATCTTCTGCCCAGAAACACAAATTTTCAACAAAATACAGGCATTTTCAATTAAAAGAGATAAAGTTTCAACCACAGTAATGACTTTTCAATCCAATAGTTGAATTTTTAACTAAGTGAGATAAATTTTCAACTTAAAATCGAATAGTTAAAATTCCAGTTGAAAGAACTAATTTGCAACCATTTAAATAATTTTTGACAAAATAGTTAAGTCTTCAACCAAGCAGATGAATCTTTGACCAAGAAGATGAAATTTCTATCAAAGAAGACGATAGTGAAGTTCTCAACTAAGAAAGATACATTTTCATTCAAAATGACATAATTGAACTTTCTGTTAATAAGATATATTACCAATAAACGAAATGAATTTTGAACGAAACATGTCAATTGACAAACAAATAGTTGAATTTCTAACTCAAGAAGATAAATTGTCAACCAAATATGAAACAGTTAAACTTTCAGGAAATAAATTAATTTTGAACAAAAAAACGAATTTAAAAAAAATAGTTAAACTTTCAACCAAAAAATCGTTGGTAAACTAAAAATGTAATAGTTAATATTTCAACAGTAAATGATTTCAATTTTCAATGAAAACAGTTTAATTCAACCATAAAATATGAATTTCCAACAAAGGAGTCCCATTTTGAACCAAGAAAGATTTTTCAGTCAATAAAGAATATAAATTTTATCCAAAATGTTGAATTTTCATGCCAAAAAGAAGGAATTATCATGAAAAAGTTGAATTTTTAGCAAAAAAGTTTATTTTTAATCAAAGTAGTTGAATGATCAACACAAAAAGACCATTTTTTCAATTAAACAGATGAATTTCCCACCAAATAGAATGACTTTTTAACAAAATTGTTGAATTTTCTAGAAAATAATTAAATTTTTAACCAAGCAACAAAATTTGTGACCACAGATGTATTATCAGCAAAAAACTGAATGAAGAATAAACAAAATTATAAAATTATACGTTTATAAGACTACTTGTTATCAACAGATTTTCATTTGTAAATTTAATTTCATGAATGGGTCCCGTTTGTTCAATGAACAAAATTTATATGTATGTTCATTACCATAATTTATGTAAAGTTATAAAGATTTCTCGTGGAGGGGGATCGGGTTCTGAAAATGTCTTATTGTATTTTACATAGGGGAGGGGTGGATGACAATTTCATAAAAACGCATTACGTAATTTGTGGATGTCCCCTGAACTTAAATTTCAATTTATCGAAAATTACCTGCCTTTTCAGGGTTTCCTTGAAACTCACTGACTTTTCCTAACTGCTTTTAAATTTTCTGACTTTCGTTGATTTTTCAAAATTTCCTAACCTGTAGCAGCCCTGTTCATTTACATACTTTTTAATGGTCAAAATAATAAATATTTCCATTTTTTCTTTCAGTTGAGAATGCGCCGCTCCTTTCTTAAAAGTTCTGATGAACTTTTACAAAAGTTAGTATAAATAATATTATTCGTCTTGAGCAGGTCTGCTTTGGATCAAGACTTTGATCAGTGAAGTAGTCTGTAGAATACTTTTTGAAGATTTGGCTCCTCCTGGGGGTTTTTGCCAAAAATGGGTTTTTCCGGCCGGGTTGCACTGAAACACAATCGTATGGACGTGCAGGCAAATGCGGGAGCTTGTAAAAATAGAGCTGACGAATAAATGGTATTTCCTGTATTCTCTAGTTAAATTATTTCGCAACCCTTCCCTTTTTCTAGCTTCGAATGTATTCGATCGGGCGGAACAAATTTACTTTAACTCATCATATATCAGTCAATTCTTGAAATTTTTTGATAAAATTCACAGAAAATATTCTCTGTGCTGTTGTACGACTTGTGGAGAAAATCATAAACATATTAAAATTTTCATTCAAATAAAAGTTGTAAATTTTTACCTAAGATATTGCATAAATCATGCATTCATATTTTGAAGCTCATGCAGAGTCCATCAAATTTCAAGCAACAAGAAAACAAATCAAAAAATAATTTTTAACAAAAAAGTGAAATTTTCAACTACAGAGACAAATTTTCGAAAAAGTACATGAATTGTCAACTGAAAAAGGTAATTTCTCTACAAAAGTTTGCATTTTCAACAAAATAATTGAATTTTTAATCGACTCGTAGACTTTTTAACCAAACGAGATGAATTCCGAAACAAAAATATAGTAGGTGGGTGTTAAGTCTGAAATATTGAAAGTTTTTTTTAGGAATGATTACCATTATATTGCTAAGAAAATCGTTGAAGACGATATTTATATTATTATTTCTTATATTTATTTATTTAACGAAAAGTGTGGCAAAAAGAGCAATTTTGCAGATTTGATTTTTTCTCTAAAAAAATTAATAAATAATCTCGCTATGTATTATATTCAATGCAGATATACTTAGAAAACATTAATATTTCATTTGATGTTGGAAGTAATTTGTATACGAAATTGGCATAAACAAATACTCACCTGTGTCATTTGCTATCTGAAAAATATTTCTTTCAAGTGGACTTGCTGAGATTTATTCAAAAAAATGATAGTTGGTCTCTCATAATAATCAACCAGACATGATAATAATTGAAAATAATTATTCAACTTAGCTCCTTTACACAAACAGAGATGTTTTATTTACCGCTAAACCTTAGCAGCATCAAATTTTATAAACAAAATACCTATTTTGGCCTTTAAATTTGCTGAAAAATATGCTTTTACGACTAATATTACCACAAATCAATTTAATATCAATTGCCAGAGTCATGAAATATTTGCGAAAATGATGTTGAATGTTGTTGAAAAATTTATAAGTATAAATATAAACAGGGCTCGGAACTGCTCAAGCTTAAACAAATAGTAAACTAGTAACAATAATGTGTTAAACAAGTAATTAAAAAGAAGCATTTTTACATTCTCATCTAGAGAAGGTATTAGCCCGCGTGAAAAAAGTTTGCATGGCTCACGCATGGCAATAAACTTG